>JAUDJI010000978.1:0-11893 GCA_037389245.1 Oryzias sinensis | reverse complement strand
TCATAGGAGTCATAGGGGGTAAGGCACTGGCCCTAGCTTTGCTGAAGAAAGAGCGAAGATCATGATAACAGCTAGGTACATTGGAGAGGTCAATCTCTTCCGGGGAACTTAACGGGGAAGAGCTAACTGGAGGTACCGCCGATTGTAAACAATTGGCGAGACAAAACTCGCTCCAACCGGTGATGCGATGACGCACCCAATCAAATTGAGGGTTATGACGCTGGAACCAGGAAAACCCCAAAACGACCAGATTTTGAGGGGTGCGAGTGACAAAAAAACGGGTATATTCTCTATGATTACCAGAAGAAACTAGTAAAACGGGTTCGGTGTGGTGATAATGATAGAGAGATGCTGACCCCCCAAACCAGCGGCTTTAACCGGCGATGGAAGGGCTTCCGTGGGCAAAGACAGACGTGAAACTATACTGTGATCAATGATATTTTGTTCAGCACCAGAATCAATTAAGGCTTGGAGTTCTAAAGTTTCTGAGGCATGACATAGCTTGACAGGAATTTGAAGAAAATCTTTAGGAGATGATCTGACATAACCCGCCCGCGGCCGGTCTTCTATAGGGGAAGCTAGGGAGTTTGAACGTAACCCGCACTGGTGTACCTGGTGTCCTGATTGTCCACAGTAAAAGCATGCTCCCTCGGCACGTCGTCGCTGCCTTGCCTCTGCGGAGAGCTTAGAGTGCCCGATTTGCATCGGTTCAACTGGTTGGCTGCAGGGATTTACAGATGGAAATACTGGTGGGACGTGTTGCATCGTACCTTGTGCGGGAGTAGGTGAGCTCTTGCATGTGGGAGGAGGACTCTCATGCTGTCGTTCACGTAAGCGTGTGTCCGAGCGGAGAGCCGCGGTGACGAGTTCCTTGAAGGAGTGAGTCTCAGGTTGTAAACACAGGTGGTCCTTGATGGTTTCATTTAAGGATTTGTAGAAGACCCCGCATAGCGCTGGATCCGTCCAGCCTGCTTCCACCGCCAGGATTCTAAAATCAATAACATGGTCGCTGACTGACCGATTACGCTGTTCGAGAGTGAGGAACTTGCGTGCAGCTTCCTCCTGCTTACGGGGTTGTTCAAACACAAGCTTGAATTCGTCGATGAAACGTTCATATGTTAAATGAGAAACAGGATTGATGTCTAGAAACACCTGAGCCCACTGTAGGGCTTTATAACGGAGTGAATTAATAATCAAAGTAATCTTACTGAGGTCAGAATCATAGTACCTTGGGGTTTGTTGGAACAGCAACCGGTATTGCAGCAGAAAACCTCCACAAGCTTTGATGTCGCCGAAATATGGCTCAGGTTGTAGGCGGAAGTTTTCAGGTGACGGAGCAAAGGCTGAAGTAGTGGCAGTGACGGGAGCAGGAAGGGTAGATAAGGGAGCAGACATTTGGCTGGTAAAATTCCTTATAGTATTGTTGATACTGTTGATACGTGAAAGAAGATCTTCTTGGACTGTGGTGACACGGGAGATGGCGCTGTACAGGAGTTCCAAATATAAACTGTGTTGGTTAACGGCGAAGCGGAGTTCTTCTGGGTCAGCTGGGTCTGGGGAACGGCCAGTTCGTTCTGTCATGACGCTCTAGCGTGAGGACCCAGATGCTGTAACCCAGAAGGAAGACAAGTGAGTGATTGGGCGAGAAAAGGTTTATTATTCCTGCTAGGAAGATGGAAGTAGTAGTAGCTGTGTGAGGTCCGGACTTGACAACGGCTGGTGGCGTGGCTGGAGGGCTTAGTGCGGTTAAAGAGGGCCGTGGGATCCTCAGGATGTCTCTGAGCAGCAGAAGGGAAGAGAGCGCTGACGTCACTCGTGAGGTGCTGGTAATCCATAAGGGGTAACGAACTGGCGTTGAACTGATGAGTGAGGTCTCCTTTTAAGCAGTATGGCAGATGAGGTGAGTGGCGTCAGCTGGTGGCAATCAGGGAGCAGAGCAGGCAGAGCTGGAGGGGGAGGAGTCTGACAGGCACCATGACAATGAGTCTCTCAATGGAGAAAGACGTCATTAGTCTGTTCTGTTTCTACTGCAACAGCATATCTACAAAGCAGCTGGCAGCTCACGTCTGCCCCCTGCTGGCGAGGCTCGCCTCATCAGCAGCCTTTTCTCCACCCTTAGAGTCAGGGTTCTGACTGTTACACTGAGTCCAGCAGTGAGACATGAGGTGAAGCACTCTGGAGCCTCACCCAGAGTTCCCGTTCCTTATGTGATCACGCAACACTTGAATTCAGCGATTTTGACCTCAGAAACTGTGGAAATCGTGTTGAGTCAACTGAAAACATATCTCTAACACGGATGAGTGGAAAATAATTGTGAAGAATAGTTAGAAACTGCCTTTAACTTTTATTACACTAATGGTTTAAACTTAATTCACTGAGCATATATTGTCATCTCAAAATTATATTACATTTGAAGAAAGCACAGCCAAACTATTGTTCTAACAGTTTCTTCCCATACTCCCTTTTTCTGTGCATGTTTTCTGCTGAGCAGGCCTCAGACTTATCTTCACTTTAGCCTTGGAGCTTCCCTCCAGCAGTAACTTGTGGGCGTGATTTTCACACGAAGATCCTCAGACCATCTTCTGAATATGCAAATGCAGGGTTTTTATACCAAAGCCCATCCCTGAGCTCGTTGGTTCGGACTTTGAATGTACCATGTTCATCTGTCTGTCCCCTTCGTGTTTGTGCGAAGTAAAACCTCCACAAAAGATAAGTAACTGTCTCTGAGTCATTATTCATTTATTTCTGTGTGCTGGAAACTGAAAAGGGAACGAACCAACCTAAAATTTAATACAGTCCTTTCTAGAAAATCCAGTTTCCTCACATTTGGTCCTTCGAGCTGGCCGACTGACGCCCTGGACATCGCTGGAACCCCTGGAGGTGGGGGGGGGGGGTTGCCTGAAAACCGCTAGCGGTCTGAGATCACAGCCTCAGCATTGACACATCCGCCTTCAGGATCGGCGGCCCTCGCCCTTTGGATCCGGTGATGCCCCCGGCGGCGTCGGACCCTCATCAAATAACGAGGTTCATTGCTTGAAGTGAGTACGCCACACAGAAAGTCTGTCCTCTCTTTACTTGTTAGGGCCTTATGTTGACTAGTCTGTGTCTTTGTGTGTGCGCGCATCAATGTTGGGGGAAGAATAGAGAGACGGCTGCAGTCCGCTGCGCGAGCACGCTGAGCAGAGCACCGCTTGCAGGCTCCGCTTGCAGGCAAGGTGCTGCGCGTGCACGAGTCATCTTGCGCAGACGGGACAAGTGTGATTCGGTACGCGAGACCGTCATTGTAGCCGCCTTCCTTCCGTGGAGGAATGGCAGAATAGGGATGGAAGTGTAGGCATAAGTGTAGGGAAATAAGTCCTCCAGGGAAGGAGAAGAAGTGTAGGGACGTCAGTGTAGGCCGGAAGTATAGGCATAAGTGTAGGAGCAGCCGCGGCGAGTGAAGCCGAAGAAATAGAGCCTTGGGATGGCTGAGTGTGACTTTTGAGACGAAACGGAGCTCCGGGGAAAATATGTGTGTGTAACGCTTTTATGTCTCTCTGTCTGTGTCTGAGTGTGCCCTGTTTCGACAGCCCCTGTGGTGTGTGCTCGCTTTGATTAATGCCTCGTTCTAAAACAAAATAGTGACTCAGTTGACAAATAATTAGGTTTCTTTTCTGCTTCTCCAAGCTTTTTCTGCTGATTAGATTCAGCGCTGGAGAATCCATAAAAAGGGTTACTTGGGTGGGAGCTCTGGTTTGTGATTGAAATTGAGAACGTTGTGGCTAATCGTCATTCATAAACCTTAAAAAAAACATAACATGGGTGGGGCTCATTCACAAAATCTCACTAAAAAGAAAGACGGCACATTGATCAGTGTCAGAAAACTTTTCATAAAGTTTGGAAGTATGTGGAAAGTCAGGATCAGACATTAATCAAGTATTTGGATAAATGGGTTAAAGATTATGGATTTCATAGAAAGTTAAGCAGCCTCAGAGTGCAGGACAGAGCAGAAGGAGGGTGGAACAGCTTCACAGATCATAATCTTAATGTATGTTTCTCTATTTTATCACAGCGACTGGTGAGACCGAGACTGACTTTCCCCACCTGACCGCACGTCACTAATTAACCTGTTCTTTTTTCATGAAAGATGCTATAGAAATAAAATGACTGTGAATTAATATGAATGTGATTTTTATGTCAAATAATGTTAAAACAAATCTGCCGTCATATGTAAGTGCATGAAGCCTCCAGTAGAGGGTGCTCACAGGTCAATTTGGATCAAAATTTGTTACAGATACCTTCACAAGGGCAGGAAGGTTTGTCTTTGATTGTCTGTCTTCTCATGGATCACGTGGCTCTGCTCTTCCTCTGATCTTTGCTGAAGATGCAACACTGTAACACAAAGGTTCTGGAACAGAGACGCGTCTGTTGAATTTTATTATTGAGTAAAACAAAAAGACGTCCTGAAGTCTCTTAAATACATATTCATCCATCGACACCTGCTGACTTTCTGCATCGCAGTATGGTTTGGCAGCTGCATCATCATCATAGACAGAGAGAAGAGCTTAAAAGTCCTACATTTAACCAGAGATTCATGTCGGTGTCAAATGACTTCTTTTCTTCAGAGAGGACTTATTTGATTATTTATTATGCCTTTAACAAAGTGAGCTGTTTAAACCAAGTTTTCAGGAAGAATTTCTTTTTCTCTTTTCTACTCAGTCATTTAGATTTGAGTCATTTGTTTGACGTTTTGTGACTTTATCAAATTTACATCTATACCGATTAAAAAAGAATCTTATACGTTGCATCTTATACGTGCTTTGTTACTACTGACCAAATATGACCAAGTTGAGTCATTTTTTTTCTTTTTTGTTTTATACATTGTTGTTATGGTCTTTTAAATTTATCTGGTTTATGAACAGCTTTTGACTTCAACTTCCTGTTGTCCATAAAGTCCAGCAGGTGGCAACGTTTCGTCAAATTTGAGGGACAAAGCGAGATCTCATCCTACTTTTATAGTTTGCCTTGGTGAGGAATAGAAAAAGAGTGTGTAACTAGGCTCTTTAACGTTGGGAGTTGGGTCATCTAGACCCACTAGACAGTGGGTCATGATGGGTCGTTTATTAATTTATTAGTTTTTCACCTCTTTATTTATTTACTTCGATAACTTTGGTTTTCTGAGAGGGATATCTGAGGAGAAATCATACACCTTTATATCTTTCTGATCTGTTTTTGAATAAACAGTGCCGTCTGTGGCCAGAACTCACCGCCCCACACCCTGACCTCCGTCCTACCGGCCCAATTGAGACTGAATGGAGCCAATCAGAAGCAGAGTTTTCCTGTTACTGAGCAGAGCTCCACCTTCCATTGGTTATTTCTTGATTTTCCTTCTTTTTTAGGAGCGTGGATCCATATGGCAGACCTCTGCGACCCTTTGTGCTGTGACTGATGTGACTTAACTTAAAAGCTGCCCCCCCCCCCTCCCACCCCTGGATGAAAGGGTGTGTCGACTGATCTGGCAAAGTGTGCCTTTAGCTTTGTATACAGCCAGCTCCTCCCACCCCGGCGGCGCCCCCCGGCCCACACACTGGCAGCTCCAGGCTGGTGGAGAGGGCGGTCTCGAATGTCTTTTGCGGTCAGCAGCAGCAGCTGCTCCTGGACCCCCGCCATTGTGAGACACAAAAGAGGAATGACGGCCGGGGTCTCTCTACACCTTTGTGCGCGTCCCCTCCTGTCGTTTTCTTCTCTTTGTGTGCGTCGATGAGGCTGTAGAAGTGATGTCTGCTGCTTTTGTGGGTTTTGTTTTGGAAAAAGTGTGTGTGTGTGTGTGGGGGGGGGGGGGGGGGTAACAGAACAAGCAAATCAACCATCCTATCTGTCTTATCTGTGCAAAAACACAGACTGATGTTCTTCAGTTCCCCCTGCTCTCTGTTCTATATTACCACAGAAATACAGTCAGTAGTGACATTTATGGAAGTCCCTTTATTTGATTTGAAATGGTTTATTTCAAGCAATCCAATACGAATAATGCACAAAACAATACAATCATCAGTTTTACATTCATACAAAGACGTATCAAACTTAGGATAATTAGACATTAAATCAAAGATTTCTTGAAGGGGAGTGGAAGGAAGCAAACTTATATAATCCCACAACAGTTTTTTTTCTTCTAACTTTTCCTGTCCAACAGCTGGGCAGACAGATGAGAGCTGAAGGCCTCTTATATAATCCCACCCCAGTTCTACTGTAACCGTTTTATTACATCATTTATCATTATCCAGTTCTTAACTTTTATCAGAAACAATTAAGAATCCTGAAGTATCAATAAATCACATGACAAAGATGAATTACTTAGTTATTTATGTAAAAATAGACAAAACTATTTTAGAAATCAACATAACAAATGCAGATCAGTTATCTAATATATGTGCAGATTATTTTGATTAGAAAATATTGACTATGATTAAAAATAACACAGAAAACATAGACATAACACAGTTTATTGAGAAGACAGGGAAAAGGTTTAACACAAACTCCCCACTCGGACCAGCGTTTTGACAACAGCAGAACCTTTATTTTATGCAAGCACAGCCTTCTAGTTAAAGACTCAATCCACTGAAACTGGTGTTTTGGGTATTTTTAATATTTTCTTGAAGCTTTTTCTCATGATGGAGGACATTTATAAAATAATTCAGGAATTAATCTATGTTTCTGAGGTTTTTGTAATTGTCATGAGGAGCAGATTAAAAAAAAGCTCTCAGTTGTGACGCAGCAACTGTAATGGGCGGGGCCACAGTCTCCCTGCTCTGCTCCATTCTGATGCATTCACTGACAGACAAACAGATCCATGAATGTCTCTGTTTTCCTCGTCTGAGCTGGAATCCGGATCAAAACTGGACGGCTGGATAGGTTTGACACTGCTCACTATTTTTGTTGCACCGCTAATGTTAGCTTTGGGTTGTGAGGGGCTGCAAGCTAGCGTGAAAAAAGGGATGATGGGATATCAGTGGAGGCTTACCTCCGCACCAACACCCAGCCAAGTAGGCCTCATATGGTTTGAAAGTGGGCAGAAATTGTGGGCCCCGCATGGGTTTGTCCCCAGTTTCTTTGGTGGCCCTACCTGTGTTTGCCCCACATTGACATTAGGTGGGCACTCGCCACGCTAGCCAGCTGCCGGGTGGATAGCGCTGTCCTGCCGCTCTGGGGAAACTATGTCCTAGAAAACGCTCAGATTTATTGAGAGTGGCTAAAAAGTGTATCATTATGATTAAAAGACCACTGGGAACACTTAATAAGGTGCTCAGATCTTGATTGTTAAAACATTTCAGGTGAAATATCAACAACTGCTAATAGTGTTGAAGCTGTGCGGTCTCTGTTTGGTATCGTGTCCCTCACTGAACATGGACCGCACAAAGAGAGGAACAGAGCTTCTCGGCAGGTGAAAATCCACGGAGCAGCATGTACAGACCGTGAGAGCATCTCCAAGCAGCTGGATGTTCCTTTCAGGGTTGAGGTCCACAGACCTGAAGACAACCTGCAGGAAGTGGCTGCTCCAAAGTGAAGGTACATCCGATCCAGTCAGATCCACCATCTGGAGTTTGGAGCCACATCATTAGATTTTCAAAGATGACACTAAAAGTAGAAAGAAATCCTAAACAATGAGCCGGGGGGGGGGGGGTTGTAATGTTGACTCTTTCAATGCCCAAGAGGTTTCTGGGAGAAGATCCTTTGGAAGGATTGGGACAAAACTAAAGGTTATCGTCAGAATTGGCTCTTTTCTCACAGATACAGCATTGAAACAAACTAAGAAACGACCACTGTCCATGTTGTGAAACCTGGAGGAGGTGGGTTATGGTCTGGGCTGCATCAGCCTCTGTTTGAACTCTGCACAGATCCATTGAGATCTCTGAACATGAATCTCTGTGGAGCTGAAAGTTAGGTCATTTGGTCTTAGCTGAGCTTCATGAATGAACACAAGGAGGATCATGTTGGACCTTTAAATGGAGTTCAGTTCCACAGATTTGGGGGGGGGGGGGATCAGTGTCATAACCAACCCGATGAGGAAAATGGTTGGGGTCAAACTCTAACCTGTTTTCTGTGGTTGTACGTTTTCTCTGAGTTCAAGCTGTCAGTCGGAGGTAAAAACATTTTTATTTTTCTGCTAAAGGGAAAAAAAACACCTAAATGAAAATAGTAATAAGTGAAATGTTGTAAACCCAACACCCCCACCTCCCTGCTGTGTGGTGGTGGTGGTGGTGGTGGGGGGGGTCCAGATTTGTTTGCTAATGTAATTAGTAATTAGATTTATTAAGAGCTGGATTGACGGAGATCAGGCAGAAATTTGCATAAACAGCTGATGACTGAGGAACATTGTGGCCTATGTGCACGTGCACTGATCGTGCACAACGACAGGCAGTGGTTTGACCAGCAGCATGACTGCAGCAAACATATGGTAATGGATGAGGACAACATGACAGAGAGAGAGGGGATTACCATAGTTACCAGACAGTGTGCAGATAGGAAAAGATGGAAACGAAACAATAATCATCGTTTTGTGTTTACTGTTTTCCGTTAAACCATGTGGATCGGTGCTGGAGGCTTTGCTGTGGTTTGCCTGTGGCTACAGTTTTCACTGCAAACACTCGTGCAGCCCGTTGTTGCCATCTGCCGCGGTTCTGCGGCGCTGAAGGGGTTGGGAGGAGATCAGGAAGCCTTTCTGTTGAAAGGACACTTTAGGAGCAGCATGTGGCTGCACCCCCCCCCCCCCCCCCCAAAGGTCTGAGTTGACTGGGAGGGCAGCGGAGGTTGCTGGGGGTTCACAGAGAGCAGCAGATAAATCACCTTCAGAAGAGACGCTGCTGCGGCCGAGCAGCTGCTTCGTCCCGACTGCTGCATCTTCATCAGTGACGTTGGTCGGGACTCTTCAAACTCAGATGCATCTCCATCCTGCTGTGTTGACCGAGGGGGGGTCAGTCAGGATTTGGCTCTGAATGGATGTGTGGTAGCAGGCTTGTGCCTGGCACAAGCCTTCCTCCTCCTCCTCCTCCCCCATTTTTTCCGTCAATAAATTGGGCAGCAGATGGAGCCAGTGCTGGACCAGTTGCCGTGGCGATTTTAAAAGGCTGATGGGTTTCAGCTGGTGCTCCTTAGTGCACTTTTTTTCTCTGTGAAGGAGAGTCTGAGTTCAGGCACACTAAGAACGGTTTATTGCAATTTAACTTTTTTCTCGTTTAAATCTGATCTCAGCAAATGAGTAAGAAAAGTGTGTTTGTGTGTGTGGGTTTGTTTTTGTGTGCATGTGTGTGTCAGCAGCAACTGTTGACTCCACAATGGCAGACAGTGACGGGCGGCACGCAGGTCACGGAGCCTTGAGAGGGTCAGTGCCGACACACAAAGGCCCCGAAAGCCTCTGAATCGCAGATGACTGGATAAAGAGAAAAGCAGCGTGTGTTCAGAGCAAAAGATCACCTCCATCAAACTGCAGCCTCAGCTTTAACTCACACAGCCACTGCTGTTAAGCAGCGCTGCACAGAACAACACTTCTGCTGCAAACACCTCACAGACGTGACTGTGCCTCTGTCACATCCTGCTTTGACACCAGACCTGCCGAGCAGTTCTTCACGCTTTTGCACAGGGACAGAAATCCTGCACCAGGATTATTGGAGCTCAGAAAAAATTGTGGAAAATTTGGAAATAGAAAGTGGAAGAAAACCACATTAGACGATCTGCTGCCCTCAGGTCCCAAAACATACAAGACTCTGTCTTTTATGAAAAGAGGTGGAAATTGTATAAACTGCTTCCTGCTCCAGTTCAAGCAGCAAATCAATCTCTATTGACTTTCACTGATAATCATTCTATTTATTAGATCTAATGTCTGTGTACTGTATAGATATAATTGTATGGTGTCAGATAAATTCATTAAGACAGTAAAGAAAAACACAGTAAGAGATCAGACAAACATCCTGATCTGATGACGAAAGTGTGTCGTAACCCCACCCCCACCCCCCCACCACCACCCAAGTTTGGGGTAAGAAGCAGGCAATAAAATATAACTGTTGCTGGAAAGGTAGAAAGGTCGTCTGTAAACCACAGCTTGAGTTAGCATTCAAAAACAAATGTAAACAATGATAAAGAAATAAAAATAATTTCTTTCACTTATGGAGCATCATCAACATCAGGCTTTCCAAAAGCATTTTTTTAGTTTTGCTACTGAAACAAAAAGGCTTTACCTTCCCCAAAGTGGCATCCTGAAGGTTAGATTAGTTAGGGTTAGGGTCAGATTGGGATAACCTAACCCTAACCCTAATTAACCCTAACCCCAACCCAGGGGTGTCAAACTCATTTTCACCGAGGGCCACATCAGCATAGTGGCTGTCCTTAAAGGGCCCGATATAACTATACATGTAACTACTCCTTAATGAGTTCAAAGTGACATTTACAGTTGCATAGAAAACATATGTTTGCTTGTTACTTTAGCATAAATCCTTCTAAATTTTATTTTTATTTTTATAAAAACCCACGATCAAACTGTCCTAAGAAAAATAACATAAAACTGAGCTGCAAAGAACATGTATGACACGTGTTACACTTTACAAAAAAGGCTGCACACAGCTTTGCATCCAACTCATGGTTTTGATGACAACAATGTCTCTGCATACACACAAAAGACCTGCAAACATTGAATAATTACAAGAGCAGCTACACATAAATAATAGGGAATCAACTAAAGAAAATTTATACTTTAAGAAATTAAAAACTTTTATGCTCTTGCCGGCCACATTAAATAACATGGCGGGCCACATTTGGCCCCCGGGCCTTGAGTTTGACACATGTGGCCTAACCCTAACTAACCTTAACCCAAACCCCAGCCCTAACCCTAATTTACCCTGACTCTAATTTACCCCAACCCTAACTACCCCTGGCCCTAACTAACCCTAGGCCTAACTAACACTAACCCTAACTAACGTTAACCCTTGTGCTATCTTAGATGACCCCCCCCTTCCATTGACGTGTTCTCCCTACCATGACAAAGGTGGATAAAGGTGGAAAGATTTCATGTAATCCATGGACACCAGTGAAGATCACAAATCATTGAAGAACAAAGGTTCAGAGCACTGTCTAGTGGGTCTAGATGACCCAACTCCCAACGTTAAAGTGCCTAGGATGGGACAAGGGTTAACCCACCTCACCTGACCACCTGTCTAAATGGGCTGAAAGGCAAGAGGAGTCACAAACTTCATGAAACACATTTATTAAAGCAGTGATGATTTTCTCTGTTATAAGGAAACAGAAATAATGAAGGGAATCCAAAAATATTCATGAATTAAAATCGTTTATGCTCTGGATTTGAAACGGTACAAAGATTGGATCAAGTGAATACAATCTATCAATAAAAACTCATAAAAAGACACATTTACACGGTATTAAAACTGCACAATATAAACAAATACAGATAGAAACAGACCAAAGTGAGACAGAAAATTAAAAAGAAGGTTCTATTGAACTATTGAGGCTTTTACTGAGAAATGATAACAACTATAATAATTGTTTTCCGTCCTAAACTTTTAGATTTAGCAGATGTTTCTGTTCCAACAGCAGATAAGACTTTCAGGAAGCGTTCATAATTCAGCTTTGACAGGAGAATATTTCTGAGGATTTAGTTTCATCTCGAAACCGAGCCTTTAGTTCAAAATGTGGAAATCCACACTCCATAATGATGCATCTGTTACCAACAGTCGCATTATTGCAAAAGTTTGTATTTCTATTGGTTTTTACTAAAACTTTTTTGTGTTTGTGCCTTTAGCACACCAACTCTTTGTGGTTTGTGGATCCGTTTCTATAATAAAACCTTTAGAGGAAATCATTTCTTTTAGCTTTTAGAAAATATTTGTCATGAAGTTTCTAAAGTGAAACC
>JAUDJI010000977.1:0-11897 GCA_037389245.1 Oryzias sinensis | reverse complement strand
GCCTTTTGCGGCACTCAACTTTGGAAAGGCGTGTGAAGTTTGTGGAGTAAGTTTGTGGGAAAGACTGTGTCACAGCAGGACCCCTTGGTGTCAACATCTCTCTCTTTACAGTGCATAGAAGACGCAGGTGGTGTTGAGAGGTCAGGTTCATTTATGAAGAGTGCTACAAAATGTTGGTACCATGTTTCCACGACCATAAAGCGCACTGGGTTACAGGGCCCTTTTACTTAACGGTCCTTTTTCTGTTTTTTGACACATACAAAAGGTGCACCGGGTTTTAAGGCGCAGGCACATTAACAACTACCAGTAAAATACACACAGTGTGTGTTTAAAAAAAGGCAGCGGGAGCAAATCTGATTTGGTTGCTGTTTCGTTAGCTCATTTAGCCTTACGTTGTTTTGACATAAACCAGACCACACGTTGCTCTCACGTCAATGGTTTATTCTGTGTTCCCTCAATCTCCATCCCACCTGATACATACACAACAAACAATAGTTCCACTTCACTTTATCCAACAGTTGGGATTTATTTTTTATTTTTTCAGTCATCAATCAGCATCTATAAATCCATCTAAGTCCTCATGTTCTGTATCTAAAATGACAGGTGGGCTACAAATTTCTTTCAATCAGTCCAAGTTTCCTTTTGTCATTGTCAGAGTCTGTCTTGTTGCTGTGTGGCTCCTCATCAATGACCCCGACCTTAGCAGAAGCTCGAACAACAGTGCAAGCAGACACATTAGCGCAAGCATCTACTACGGTGGCCCAGAAGGGTCACAACACAACACTTTAGATTTCACAACACAAAACAAAATAACATTCTACAACTTGTCACAACAATGAAAAAAATAACTCACAACAGGAAACAATTAACTCACAACACAATAACTCACAACACAACACAATAACTCACAACACAACAATAACTCACTATTGTTTTCTGTTGTGAGTTAATGTTTTGAGTGTCTGAGTGTCATTCGACAGTGTGACTCGCCGGGATGTAAACAGTGAGCGGTACCTCGTCCGTGTTGGGGATGTTGCTCTGCTGAATGTGTTTGTGGGCAATCTTTTCACAGCAGTAGGAGCGGAAGATAGACAGCTTTTCATTGTAATCCGCTGAAAGTTGGTGCACCACAATAGTCTTTGCACGGATGGAAAGATGGCACTGTTTCATTAAACCAGGGGTGTCATGGTCGAGCACTATGGAGACCCAGATGCTGGAACCCGGCAGAAACTCAGGAGACGAGGCAGAGTCAGAAGATTTAATCTGAAGGGGAATGCGAGTCGTGGACGAGGAGGAACGTCAGGGACAGCGTAGACAGCCTGTGACGAGGTGGAGCGCCGAGGACGGCGAGCACAGCTTGGAGCGAGTGGTGGAGCCGAGAGCGGCGTAGACAGCCTGTGACGAGGAAGAACCAGCGGCACCCGTGGAGGAGCGGACCGGAGAGAGTGCAACGGACTGGTGTATGCTGGGAAGGATCTCCTAAAGAAGGTCTGCTGGTGATGAGGTGATGAGGTGCAGCTGGTTCCAATGAGGAGTAGGGAGGAGGGAGGCAGCTGACGGCGGACCCGTGACAAGGGGTGTCAAATTAATTTTGGTTCGGAGGCCACAATTAACCCTTATGGTCCCAAGTTGGCTGGACCAGTGACATAAAAGCATAAAACAGCTTTTTCTTTGGTAGCCTAATCACTTATCACATGGGCCAACAAATATTGATAAGCCACGTCCCAACCATTGATTTAATGTTTTCTGTATTGTTTTTAGTCTGGGAGTAATATTTACACTTTCTCTATCATTACTGTTTTTTTATTATAAGACCAAGATATTTCACTTCACTTTTTACAGGTACTGTATGTTTTCAATACTACTTTGATTGCAGGTATGTATAGGTAAGACTTCACATTTTTTGAGATTTAGAGTAAGGCCAGATGCTCTTGAAAACAAAAGTATTTATTGATAACAACAGGTACCATATTTTTTTTTAAATAAAGCTGTGTCATCAGCAAATGGACTAATTTTAATTTCCCTGTCTAAAATGTAAATACCCTCAAAATCTGGAGAATATTTAAGAAAGATGCCCAGTCATTCCGCCGAAATTATGAACAACAACGGGCTAATTGGACATCCTTGGCCAACACCTCTATTTACAGGAAAGCTGTTTGAGAAACCTCGGTTAGGTACAATGTTGCTACTAATGTCTTTGTAGAACATTTTTATTGTGTTACAAAATTTTGAGTCCAAGGCATTAAACAGAAAGGCATGTTCTAATGAGTCAAAGGCCTTAAAAATATCCAAAAAGAGGATAAGACTTTCCTGGGGAATAATTTGGTTGTAATCTAATATATCTAAGATTAAGCGAATGTGGTGATGAATGTGTCGCCCATTCATAAAGGTTGATTGTGTATCATCTATGATCTGACCTATTCCTGATTTCAGTCTGTTAGCATAGACATGTGCTAATATTTTATAATCACGACAGAGAAGTGTGATTGGTCTCCAACAATCAATTAATAACATGTCTTTGCCTGGTTTGGGTAAAAGGGAAATAATGCCTCTTTTCATTCTAGGTGATAACATTTGTTTGTCAATGCATTCATTGAATGCCTCAAACAACATTTCTCTGACGTCATTCCAAAAGTCTTTATAGAACTCAGCTGTCAGTCCATGAGGTCCCGGTGATTTAGCACTGGCCATTTGGGAAACAACTGTATCAAGCTCATCTATGGTAAGTTCAGATTCCGTGAGATGTCTGAATGTCTTGTCTATTTTAGGGACTTTATCATAAATAAACCTTTCAAACAAGAGTGTGTTTTGACTTGAGTAGTGAGTAGTGTAAAGGTTTTTGTAGAAGTTAGTGATATAATCCTTAATATTATTTTGGTCTTCTACTAGAGAGTTTTCAATCTGTTACTCAGTGATAGATTTTCTTTCCTTTTGTCTACTTTTTTACAAGTTAAAAAAGTAAGTTGAATTTTTTTCTCCATCTTCCATCCACTTTGCCTTTGAACAAATAAATGCTCCTTTGGCTTTTTCGGTATAGAGTTCATCTAATTTAGATTGTAATTTGTTAATTTCAATGACATTCTCCTCACTCAGTTCAGTTAAATTACACAATGTGTTTAATTTGGAAATTATTTTATTCTGTTCTTGTATTTTTTTCCTAGCCCAAAGTTTTCCTTTTACAAACACAGTTTTTCTAATATTAAATTTTAACCACTCCCATCTGTTAATAGGAGACATGTTTTGTATATCTTTTATTTCAGGAATAAGTGAATTGATTTTTTTTTTAAAAGTTTGTGTTATTTAAAAGGTTATTATTGAATTTGCAGTGGGTTGCTCCAGTTTTTGGTTGATTTTTTTCAGGGGAAATAGCCAAAGTGATAGCACAATTATTAGTGAGAGGAGAGTGGGAGATATTACAGTTGAAGGTTGAAGATGTTAGATTACATGTTTCTAACCAGTAATCTATCCTTGAGGGTTGAGAGTGTTGAGAGTGATTCCAGGTCTATTGAAGATTATTTGGATTTTTTCGACGCCAAATATCGATAAGGTCGAGGAGAGCTAGAGAATTCAGAAAAGATTTTATTGAAACGAGGAGAGTTGTGTTGAGTTGGATATCTGTCCTGGTTTTCATCTGGTACTACATTAAATTCACCTGCAACAATAATCTTGTCAGTTGCATACATATGTTTCCAGTTCATTATCATATGATTTATGTTTGTAAACAATGTCTGTTTTTTTGTCCTATTATTAAAACCATAAATGTTAACAAGAGTATATTTAGTGTCGTCCACCTCAATGTTAACCATTAACCAATGACCTTCTGTGTCACTTTTATGATCAACAATTTTACCATCAAAATTATGCAAGAAAATTGCCACTCCTGCTGAACGAGGGCTGCCATGAGATAAATAAATGTTTCCACTGCCCCACTGAGATTTCCAAAATTCAAAATCCTCTTTACTACTGTGTGTCTCTTGAAAGAAAAAACTGTTAACGTTAACTTGTGCCTTGCAGTAAAGAAAAATTGCCTTGCACGAACATTTAAAGATAACAAAGAAAGAACCATAAAAAATAGCTAGAAAGCAATTAACTCCATAAAGGGCTATGATGCAATTTCACATTTTTTAAACTTTTTCCTCAAAGCTGTAATAACATTCAACACAATAACGTACCAGCTTTGGATTTATTTTGTCTCTTCTCCTTTAGGAAGATGTCTTTGCCCATTCAGTCTAGATAAAGGAGTGTTGGTTTCATGCTGTGACCTGATGACCATCGATGACCGCGTAGCCGTCCTTTAAAAAGGCCTTGAGTCCTCTCTTCCTCGCCTCCTCCACTCTCGGCCAAAGACGCTGATGAGTCTCCCTGTCTTCTTTGAAGAGAATATTCAGATCGTTGCAGATTTTTGCATTTTTTGAAATTCTCCAGACTTGGTCTTGAAAAATTCTCATTCCAAACTGGATGATAATCTGTCTTGGTTGGCTGCTTTGTCCTTTCTGTCCCAGCCGATGCACTGTGTCCACGGTGTTTTGCAGTTCCTCAACGTTAACCGACATCACTTTGGAAAGAATCTTGAGACTTTCATCTCTTGGGATTTCCCCTTCTTTCTCAGGAAGGCCAATAAGTCGCAAAGACCATCTTCTTTTATATCTTGCATGTTCCAGACACATTTCACAGAGAGAAGCATTTTCTTTTTGCAGAGACAACATCTGCAGTTTGAGGCGGTTCACATCTTCCACAACACTTTTAACTGCAGCTGCATTTGCATCAACAGACTCTTTAACTTGTTTAACAGCATCTGTGTTCTCTTGCAGTTGAAACTCATATCCCATCAGATATTCACTTTGAGTATCAAACCTGGTTGTCAGGGTTTGAATTACGTTAAAGAGGACACTGTTGGATATTTCTTCCTTGCGTTCTTGTGGAGCATTCTTTTTAATCTTTTTAGGGTTTGGGCTTTTTACCAGTGTGTGGTGTCTGTTGACTCTCGTCTGATCTTGTGAGTTGTCTTCCTGCTCATCCATCCATTCAACCTCTCCCTCGCTGCATGTCTGTCCTGAAGCCACTGACTAGGTGGTACTCATGGTCTTTGCTAGTGTTAGCCATTTCTTCTATCACGTCGAAGTTCGGAAAATACTACGAAAACAGTGGTAAACAAACCTCTTTCAAGCTGTATCGGTTTGATAGTTCATTTGCTGGTATTTTCTTTAGCTTTGGTTGAACTTCTCACATGGAAAAAGTTGTTTTTTCAGGTAAAGCGTCGGAGCCCCGAAAAAAAGTAATCGCTTATTCCGCCATCTTGGTAACGCTCCGTGCAAAGACATGCTGGTACACCTGTTTAGCTTTTCCTTTGCTCCCCCTAGTGGCGGAATTGCACATTTCGGTTATTTCTTTAAAACATCACAACTTGCCACAGGAATAAACTAGAACTATTCTTTTCTTTTCTTATAATTTTAACTCTTCATGACTTGGCGGGATTGAAACATCTGGCCATTTGTTTGACACCCCTGGGTTAAACAGACACAAAACAAATCTTTTTTTAATTTTATTTCAAGACACAAATAAGTGTTCCCTGTTGTCTTTTAATTCTGATTTTGTTGTTTTTGGCCAATTTAGTTTCAGGTTATGAGCTTATGGCCCATCCAGAGTATTTTCTACATGACAATTACGCTATTTTTCCAAGAGCATTTGTTTTGTCTGCTCCTGAGTCACAATGATTTTGATAAAGATTCAAGATTTTTTATTGTCATTTGGCAAAAAATAAGATGAATAAAAAATTCAATGAGTGAAATAGATAAAATACAACAAAAATAGACCAGCATTCAGTGTGAAAGTGACTATGTGCGTTTAACAGCAGTCTTGTTTATGGGGGGGGTTAGAGTCTGTATCCATGTATTGTGTCTTCGGGTTGTGTGGGGGGTTGGGGGTAGTCCTTTGGGTCTTATTGCAGAGTGGAGTTTGTGAAAGCATGAATGGATGAGGAGGACATTCCGTTCAGCAGCCTCACAGCCTGTGGGAAGAAGTTTTTTAGCATCCTGCTGGATCTGCAGCTGATGCTCCTAAACCTCCTCCCAGATGGCATGAAGAAGAACAGTCCATGAGAGGGGTGCTGGGGGTCCCTGATAATGGAGGGTGCTCTGCGTAGGCAGCCCTGCTCGTATAACTCCTCCAGGATCGGGAGAGGTGCACCAACAATTATCTGACAATCAAAAATACATGCAATTGCAATTTTGAGATTAATTTTATTTATGTATACAGTTAATGTCCTTCATCATCAGAAGAATGCCACAATAACATGTTAAAAACACCCAAAACAGAATTTTCCTCTGAGTAGGTCTTTAAATTCCACAGATGTCTATGTTTTATTCCCAGTAACAACATGCTGGAAATGAACCAATATCAACTGGTGTTTAATCTTCCATCATGCATGATCTAAGAGACCAAAAGACATTAAAAAAGAAAAGAAGAACAAGAAAAAGAATTTTGAAAGGAATCAAAGAAAAATAAATTCATAAGAGCAATTACAACAATAATAATAATAACAATTTAAAATATAGTATTAAAAGCAGAAATGACAATAAAATCAATCAATTCAACTCCAGGAAGGAAGGAAACAAAAAAAGTCTTTTCGAGGGCGGGGTTTTGACCTTTGTTTTCAAAATAATGTTGGCTTAAAGTCCAGCGCGCGTGCTCCCGGGACGTTGCGCATTTCCGTCCCTATGACGTCACTTCTGGATGTCAATATGCGGCTCGGTGCGGCGCTCGGGAGCGGGGGCTCTGGAAGCATGTAAACCAGCTCCCCGGCACAGACCGCATCCTCCGTACTCACCGCAGCTCGCGTCCCGGGACGCCGTGCCTCCGTGCCGATAGCAGCAGCCCCGCTCAGCAGCGGCTCGCGGGGTTGTTATCCCTGAAGCGACGAAGCAACTGCCTCGAGCAGCCATTTTTTTCCGAGAGAATGCACGGAGCGCCGCGGTGGGCCTGCTGCTCGGGCAGCTGGCTGATGCTCTCCACCGGGATCCTGCTCTCAGCCGCCGTGCTGTTCCTCGGGCTGCCGGGCTCCGCCGAGGCGAAGGAATGCGACAAACCCTGCATGAACGGACAGTGCAACGCCGCGACGGGCAGCTGTGCGTGCCTCCCCGGCTGGGTTGGGGACCAATGCCAGCACTGCGGAGGGCGCTTCAGGTACCCAGAACTCACCGGGGGGATAAAGCCTCCTCTGGTCCGCGGGATCGGCTGGGAGGGGGGCCTTCGGAGACGCGTTCAGAAACGAGCCTTCATCGCTGTAAAGCCGGCCCGGTTCTGGTCATGATCCAGTCCGCTGTTAAAAATAACCTCAGGGTGCTTAAACAGTCATGTCCCTTTTAGACGTCATTTTCACCGACTGATCAGTTTATGACATGAATAGATTTTCTGTGAAATGATTCCCTTTAGGTTTATAACCTACTGAATATTTATCTCCCACAGACAACAAGACAAATACCATCTGCTTCTTTTTATTACCTAAAACTGAAGCTTTTATTATAAAAATCAGGCCGAAAATGTCAGCAAAACACAAGATTGCTGTGGTTATTGTCTATGTGTGAAGGAGGTAGAGTCAAAGCCAGGCGACCAATTTCTCATTCTATTAAATCAAATTAGTTTTGGTTAATGAGTGACAAATGTTGACGTTCACGGTTTACTCTTCACTTATTCAAGTTTTCTTTTTAAAGATGCTTGAGCAGCGGGTAACAATTAGCTGAAAGATGGACTCTTCCACAAGAGTTGCCATGACAGAAGTTTAACCTCTTTATTTATTTGGAACCTCGACTCAAGAACTGATAAGAGCAGTTGTTTTTCCTTCCTGCTCCGCTCTCCTCATCAGGGGTTGATTGGGGGGTAAAACTACCAAATGCTTCTCTGACTGCAGCTCGCCACTCAACCAGGGGACGGGTCAAATAGGGAGAACTTGGGTCAAATAGGGAGAACTTGGGTCAGATGGGGAGAACTTGGGTCAAATAGGGAGAACCTGGGTCAAATGGGGAGAAGAAAGTTTAGTATTATCCTATTGAATTCTATGCATTTATTATCCTTTTTGATTGTATGTTAACCTTACAGTCACCGGTACGAAGCCCATTGAGACGACTGTTGTTGTGAATTTGGGCTATACAAGTAAAATTGAATTGAACTTGGGAAAATGTGGAGAACTTGGGTCAAATAGGGAGAACGTGGCTCAGATGGGGAGAACTTGGGTCAAATAGGGAGAACTTGGGTCAGATGGGGAGAACTTGGGTCAAATAGGGAGAACTTGGGTCAAATAGGGAGAACTTGGGTCAAATAGGGAGAACTTGGGTCAAAATCACAATGTGCTTCTCTTAAAGTGGTTCTCCAGCAGACCCTGGTCACATGACTTCAGGGACCTGCTGGGAGTGTACGGTTGCACAAGGTCTTTTCTATAGACCGGTGCTTGGCCATTAAGAGCTGTGTATGTTAAAACCAGGATTTTGAAATGCACTCGGAAACGGATGGGGAGCCAGCGCAGCTGGATCGATTACTGGGTGACATACGAAAACTTGGATGAATTGGCATTGCAGTAGCGTTTTGGACAACCTGGAGCCGTTCTGAAGTTTTTTTGCTTAAACGTGAAGATGGAGTTGCAGTAATCAAAATGAAAAGATGGAACAGCGTAGATTAGCATCTCCAAGTGAGTTCTTTTCTATAAGCGTTCAACATTTCTACAAGATATCTTTAGACGGCGAATGCCGTCGTTTATCCAAGGGAGAACCTGAGTGACAGGGGCCAGCCTAGTTTTAATAGGACAGACTTCATCTAAGATGGAAAGACAGTAACTGTTAAAAATACATTACAAAGTGAAACATAAAAATTATTTTTGAATATTTTACTGTTCAACAATTGTAGTAAAGTAAAACCCATGTTTATAAAAACATTTTTTTCTTACTATTTCAATGGAAAGTTTAGACAATGATTTAGTGCAGGGATCAGGAACCAAATAGCTTGTAAGCCCATTACGGCTTTTTTTGTGCTAGCATATAGCTTACCTGGGACCTTAAACTGTCCCAGGTACAGTTTAAGGTCCCAGGTAAGGTGAAATTGAAATTCATGAACTATACATGTAGAATTTCAATTTCTGTCATCGCACCATACAACGAGCATTAGCGGTGCCATACATGACGTATACCTCCACGGACTGAGTACCAGCACTTTTGCTGTTTGTAAAAATAAAATAAAATTGCCCATCACTTTACGTAAACAATAGTTGTTGACTAATCAAAAAATAATCGTTATCTAATTGACTACTGAAATAATCGTTAGTGACAGCCCTGTTGATGTGGTAGGCTACTGATTTCGCCACAGCTGCCCTGCCATTCACACGTATCCACACACCAGTGGGACCACGCTGGAGGCGGCGAGGGTGAAGGACAAAACGGTTGGCTGGGAAAAGCGGCGTTTGATCCGCTGGATCTTCAATCAACCACCTGAGCCACTGCTGCCCCTAAAATAAGCACCAACACTGAAGAGAATCCTTTTTTATAATTAGTGCAACGCTTTCAACGTAAATGATTTGGTTTGATGGTGTAACATATGGTCAGAATTTTGAATGGTAGCATCCCTGGACGTCACCTATAGTAAATGGTTTACTTCTGGCTCCAACCAAATGAAGTCAGTTGAGTCGCCTTTTTTGGCGATACAGACGTTACCATGTTGGAGTCAAGAAATTGTCGGTGATTGGTCTAGGTTGATCTGAGTCAATGTTTCTATGGCAACCACTCTCGCCAATCAGGAGTGAGCCTGTTGGAAGGCCACACCCCTACCAATTAAAGGTGGGCTCAGTAAATGTTTTGAATGTTGGATGTGGGGGCCAGCAGGCTCCACTCACTTTTTTGGAGGCATCACATTGGTCAGTTTATAATTTGAATAACGTGCAAAAAAGAAAAGATATTATGAAAAGAACACAAATTATCAAGACGATGTTAAAAAAGGTATGAGCGCAAGAATGGTTGCTTTGACCAATAGAATGACTAATTAACAGCTTTTTATTTCTCTATCGAGGTGTATGGGATTTTGGCTCTTTGTAGCCAGCGGGTACTTCCTGTTTGGAATGCCAGTGGGAAGGGGTCACTCAGCCCAGTACTCCTAGATAGTCGACAGTGACATGTAATGACGCTTAGATTCAACCATCATTTGTAGCATGTTGAGCTACATCAGAAACTGCAGATGTCTTTCATTAAAGTCGACTTTTTTTAACCGTGGCCTCTTTGGTAAAGGATAATTCCAATAGTTGCGTCTACTCAATAGACAAAACAAGCGTTAAACCATGAACTTCTTTTTTTTTAATTCAAAATTCCGATCTGATATGTTACAGACAAACATTTTCCTGGTATGGTTGTTCTCAAGCTGTTTTTATTCAAAGTTTTAGACATAGGCGAGTTCCATGGACCCCCTCCTCCAAACCAAACCTTTGTGAGGAAGTTTCAGGCTGGTTTGTGTTGTGTGCTGGTTCAGGTCAGCGTTTGCCTTTTTTAAGCTCAAAGCAGAAGTAACAGAAGACCTGCTGTCTCATACATTTTCCTCCAAAGGTCAGAGAAGGAGTCTGATTTTCCGCACATTAGCCAGATAGTCACCGAGCGCAGGTGAAGAGCTGGCCGATTTCTAGCATTTTTTATACCATGGTCCAGGTGAACACTCGATTTTGATTGGCTGCTGGGTGTACATTAAAAAGTGATAACTGCACGCCCCAAAAAGAAGTCCCGGTCACCTGTCCTAAATCTTCTGTATCACTGTGCCGGCTTCTTTAAAACAACTTTTAGCTTTATCATCTGGACAAACAACCGGTAAGACGTGAACTTTATCTCTGAACTGATGCTTTATTTAACCCTTGGGGACGATCAGCATATACATATCGCTTTATATCGGCAAATCTTGACTGTAGCGGTGTTTGCGGCACCTTGTCACGGCACCACGTAACGAATAGTCTGCTTTTCGTCAAAAAAGCCATCCAAAAAAACAAGAATTAAGGGCTCGAAACAGGTTAATATTTCTTTCTTTTGTAAGTGACCACGGTATAAGCGGGTTAATGGCCTGAACCGTCCTCCGCGTCAAGTCAGACGGTTCAGGCTTCCACGGCGTGTGTTAAAATATGATAATGCACACTTCGTCGAGCATTAACCCTTACGTATCTCACACTCATGCTCAGAAGTGGTTTTACGCGGTTGTGTAAAAGTCACAACTCACCACGGTTCCAAATGATCAGCTTTTGTCATCGTGGATGCGTGTAAAACGCATGTTTGAACATGTGAAACATTTGAACTGAAAATGAAACCTGCAGAAGCTGGAAAACCACACATGTCTGACTCCTCTAAATGTGCTTCAACTTGATATCAATCAATCAATCAATCAATCAATCAATCAATCAATCAATCATGCTATTCATTTGTGTTTCTTTTAATCAGTTAAAAAACCTTTTTGAAATTGTCTAAAGCAGTTTGGTAAAACAAACAAAAAAAGCACAATAATGCACACAACTATATTGGCTTCCTTTTGACCACTTTTAAAGCATCCTTCTTTATTGTTGGAATCTTGCTCTTTTTTAGTTTGCGATTGGATTTTTAGTAGCCTGTGTTTTCTGCATTACACATTTTTTGTCAGGACCCGTTTACGTTGTTGATCTATCAGATGAACCCTTTTATGTTTGATGTTTGCCTCCTACGTCGACAAGGGCCATTTGGAGTATAATTTTAAAGCTGTTGCAGTGAAATGGAAATGATGTTTTTGGCTGTTTTGTTATTTTTTTATATACAGCAAATTATATTGTAATCGCAATATTAATCACCAATATTCCATATCGCGATTTTTCCTCATATAGTGCAGCCTTTATATATATATATATATATATTCTGCTG
>JAUDJI010000976.1:0-11911 GCA_037389245.1 Oryzias sinensis | reverse complement strand
GAGCAGAGTAGGGAGGAGGGAGGCAGCTGATGGAGGACCCGTGACAAAAATTATTCCACACCGGGAAAAACTTCCTAGGACGATCCATAATCAAGCACAACTCCATCCGACAAACCCACGACATGTTGATACAGTTTGTTTACTTATAAACACACTTTGGCGCGCCACATCCAAACGATACAGTTCCTGTATCGGTCACGTGATTCTTTCTTAAAGCAATACACGCACCGATACGAGGTTTCCCTCTTGAGCTCTCGGCACAGTGCTGATGCACCAGTGTCGCTCGTCCCATCACTAGTCCCAGGATTGGTCATGTCAAACCTGGGAATATTTGCCCGTGAATTGTCACTAGGGTTAATCAAATATTTTTTTTCGAGAAGTACATTCATGTATAACCTATAAGGTTTCTCAATATTTCCTTAGGGATTACAGAGGGAATTGAACAACAAAGCAACATATTGCTGTAAGAAAGTGACACCTTTCTTAGTTTGGGATCAAGTTTATGCCTATTTAGAAAGATAAATAAAAGTAAAATTATGATTCAGAAACACATTATTTATTTCAGGTACCAGAGCAAATTTCCAATAAAGTTTTTCTGATTCTGAACTGTATTCCAAAACACTTTATTCTCAACCTTAAAGATTGCAGGTTCACACAGGAAGTTAACTCTCACAACATACAGCTACTGAGTATCATTTAAGGTATAAATATATAAATATATTCTCATTTTAACTGTCTTAAATACATTTTTCTTTGTGTGCAGGATGCTGTAGACATTGGATGACAGTCCAACTTAAACCAGGCAGAGCAGGAAACTGTTTGAGTTGTTGTTCACTCTGTGGCGTGTCCTCTCTCCTCTCAGACCTGTCACTAGTGTTCAAATCTTGTGGGACATCTGAAAACCATTTACATGTCTGTACTGATCTATGCATGTCATCACAGCAGGATGTAACAAAAACTAACAATGTGAACAGATCTCGTCTGCCTTACATAATACTGCCCCCTTTTAAGAAAATAAATGGCTACTAATCATGACTGGTATTTTGTAAAGCTTCACTTTTTAATGTTTGACCATTAAATGTGTTTTGTACAAAAGACTGATGGTTTTGCAAAGATCTTTGGAACACAGAGTCAAGTACATTATATTCTGTGAAATTCTGAACCACAGTTCAGAGAAAAGTCACTGTTTTTGTGCAGGTGGCACTGAGAAATGGGAAGCAGACAGTGTGCCTGGGCATGTTGTCAATGCAATCGTGGTCAAAATGGACAACAATGTAAAATGCTTCTCTTTCAGTTCACAGGAGATGTCTGTGAGCCTGACAGACTCAGACTGGGGGATACGAATATATACATATTCGTATCGGGGATACGAATACGAATACTGGATACCTCTGTGTTACCGTCAGACTTACTTTTCTCTTCAATTTTGTGCAGCTGTGGTTTCCAGATGACATCCAGCAGTCTGCGCTGACGACAGAGCTCCTGCTCGTACTGGACGATTGTTCCTTCACAGAGTCTGCAGATTTCTTCAGCAGCAGCAGCTAGTCGCTGGCTGATCAACTCTCTCAGAGACTGAAGGGAAGACATGGTTCCTGCTCCGATCTTCAGCTCCAACTCCCACAAACACCGCCGTCCTCTTCACTGCAGCTCCGATCGATCATCTGCTAGTCTCACAATCACAGCAATCCACGTTGTCTTTTGTTGGCGTCTCATCTGGCCTTCGCAGATTTGGATGGTTCAGGAAGTCTTATTTCTTATTTATTTATTTGAATTAGGACAATGCATATTAAACAATGTTTCATCAGCTGCTTTAACATAAATATGCCAGAATTAGCACAGGAGCTAAACTTCATCTGTTGTCCTAGGGCAGGATAAAAATATCAACAATTACAAAAATGAAAAAAAAAAGTCAAAAAATGAAATGTGCAGAAATGAAAAAACACAGAAGAGTCTGCATGAATTTTCAAACCTGTTAGGCTCTGTGGCTGTCCTCTCTCTCTGTCCTCAAGGCTAAAAGGCTTTTTTATTATTCAGTAAGGGAAGATGATAACATACTAGATACGTCATTAGAATGGTGTGTTTCTGTCTAGTCTGCATTGCAGGTGTTGTGGCTCCATAAACACTCCAGTACAGAAAGAAAACAGAGACTAAAGTCTAAAACAGGCTTACTGGTGACCTCGGTACCTATTATCTGTTACTGAAAGCAGGAATCAAGCAGATTTCTGCAATACAATATACATGAATATATAGAATCCATTAAATGCATAATAACAAGATGTCACGGTTTTAGGTTTTTCTGCTTTTGTGTTCCAGTTGTTTTTTGTTATGTGATGTTTTGAGTTTAAATTCCTGTTTTATTTTGTAGGGTTTCCTGTTTCGTTGTTGTAGTGAGTTTTACTCAATGAGTTATATCACTAGAGGAGACATCACGTGATTCTTCATGGAAGGAGAGCACCGCCATCTTGGTGAGGTCAAGTTACTACTGCAGTGCATGCATTTGAACACATTTTTTGCATTATACCAGTTCATTGGGCGGGTTTCAACTGGCAAAATCAGATAAATGACTCCATGAAGGAGGAAGGTGTATCATTTCACAGGTAAGTATTTTAATTTTTTTTCTTTCTGACATGCATGATGCTGCAGGGCTATTATCAACATGCTGCATGATGTACGTATAATTTGCTGTCGACATAAATGTACATTTTATTTAGCAAAACCTGTATACAGCATACTAGGCTATTATAGTAATATAGATTTATACATTTCTGACTGAAACTGAGACTGAAATTTTCTTGCAGGTTTCCAATAGATTCAGACTTAAGGAAAAAGTGGGCCATAGCAATAAAAAGAGCAAACCCAGATGGATCACTGTGGTACCAACTAGTAATACGGTCTGGATATGTTCAGAACATTTGTGGAAACACATTTTGATAAGAGGCCAGACTGTTTTTTTAGGGTAAATCTATTGTTCACTTTTGGACTTCTTTTGAATATTATTATTATTATTATTGTTTTATTATTATTTATTGACTTATTATTTATTTATTGTTTGTATTGACTTACTATTGATTTATTATTATTATTATTGACTTATTGTTGGGTTTTTCTAAATAATTTAAATTACATGTCAAAGAGGTCTAAAACTTCTAAATGTTTAGAAATTAATTTTAAAAATTCTTTGTAATAATTTTAATATTTGTAAGAAGTCAATGCATTTTTATTCAAGTTTGAGCTTTTAAGGCTGACTGTTTCTCTTCTTTAACAACAACAAATGATGTATCTATATATATATTATATACACAAAATATAATATATTTGTATATATGTATAAATATATTTGAATCTAAAAATATATATACAGTTTATTAAAGCTACTTAGACACCACTAAAATCAATAGAAATCAATGTCATGTGGGCGTCGTCGACCTCACCAAGATGGCGTCGCACTCCACCACCATCGGCCAGGCTTCCCAAGCGGGCGTGTCTCCTCTAGTGATAAAACTCATTGGTTTTACTTTGAGTCCCCATCAGTCCTGAGTGTTTCCACGTGTCTCGTTGCTCTGCATGTATTTAAGTCTTGTCATTCCCTGCCTTCTGTGCTCGTCCACTGTTTGTAGTTTTGCTGTTTATGGAGATTCTAGTCTTTCAAGTTTCGAGTTTCGAGTTTTGGTTTTCCTGCATTGCAGTGGTTTTTGGTTTCTAGTATAAGTTATTAAAATCCTTCTCCTCTCTGCACCTGGGTACTCCCACAACCCCCCGTAACGCAAGAACATAGAAAATATTATAATACCCCTGTTTGGATCTCCTAACAGATCCAAAAACAAAAATGCAATCCTAAAAGAAGAAACCCCACCCCAAAATATCCACACACACAATCAAAGCAACGTACAAAACATCACAAACACAGTGCCACCGCATCCCCACACCCCCCTCCACCATCAAACCATGGACCCCCCCTGCTGACAACAAGGTCAACTTCCACTTTGGGACCCGGACATCAATGGCAGAGGAAAGGAGGTGGACGACGAATGAACAAACAAATACACAAAACACACAAAACCAAGCGAACAAAGAAAAAAATAGCAACACGCATAAAAACACAATAGAAACAATCACACCTGGGCCTGGCCCAAATCACCACAAGCCTTGAAAGGCATTTAAAAAAAACACACACACAAAATGTATGACCTCAAAAATGTTGAAATCACCTCAACAAAGAATAGTACCACCTGTGGGGGTTCAAAAGGAGAGTCATCACAGCTGAAGGGCACAACTAAATTATCTCATGACTACCTGAAAAAGATAGATCACGATGAAGAAGACATAGAACTGATGATGCAGCTGCTGGGGTCAGCTGGTTCCATCAGAGATGACAAGAAGAAGGAATAGAAAGCAAAGACGGGGAAGGGAAAAGAAGATCCTTCCAGGAAACTGGTGACCCAGAATCTGCAACAAAAAGGAAGAGAAACCAGAACAGACAGGAAGTGTCAAGGATTTGGAGAAGCCGCCTAGAGAGGATGGAGCTGCTGCAGATCAAGAGGACTAAGAGGATGATGAATATCAGGACAACCTGGGGGTAAAGGAAGCTGAAAAGCTGCTAGTCTTTGCTGTACCCACCTGTTTGGAGAAAACTGATACAAAACTATGGAGAGCATTTCAGTAATCAGGGTGATACATTGTGTTACTTGAGGTTCCCTGAACATGGAAAGTGTGACTGTGGCCCTGTAAAAGTTCTGTCATGTCATTAACATCAGAGTAAATGTTAGAGCGCCAACCCCATTTCATTTGGTCTGTGCAAAGATGTTGCCCAATTTAGTTTGACTGTTCCATTTATTCTCGCCAGCTTTCCTTGTGACTGTGGGTGTTTTACCGTTTCAAGTGAATGTTTCAGGTCTAACAGGGCTCCAACCTTCTGCAGGTCCTGGTTTCTTAAATGGATTCCATTGTTGGACCTGTCTTTTATGGGAAAATCATGGCGTTGAATGTAATGGTTAATAGACATTCTATTACTGATTTGCTATTTTCCTTCTTGGTGGGCCACGCCTATGCCCACCCAGAAAATGAATTGATGCCCATCAACACGTACCTGTAACCTCTGATGGAGGTCACCATGTCTGTTAAATCAATTATGATTTCTCGCCCTGTCCCTGGTTCCACTGAATACCTCCTTGTTTTTTCTTCCCCCCCCCCCCCATTGTAATCTTACCACCTCTTTGAAGCATGGCTCTGACTCCCATCTCTGTTTTTGAAAAGCTCTGCTCCTTCTGCTTCAGCTAATCCTGCTCAACAACTTCTGCTCTCTGAGCTGATTGGGGACCTGTTAGTCTTTCTGCCTTTCTGACCACATGCTGATCACTCTGATCTTCCACTGCTGCACATGCTGATCTCAATGCATCCTTGTCATGCCTGAAACAACAACCATCTGTCTGCAACTCTTTGCTCCCTGTGGACTGAAAATCAGACCTGATCTTCTCCTGTTCAGCACACACATGTGGTGTTCCTGTGGTCTGTGATCCTTTCTGTGTGAATGTGATGTTGGGTACTTCTAAGATGTTTTTCAGAGAGAGCGTGAATGTCTGAGAGTTCACATAAGCCTCTCCTCCATATGTGGTCAGTATTTGTAATGGGTGTCCCGTGACTATGTGCTAGAGTGGTTTGGTTACTCCAAATGTATGTTTGATGCATTTGTGATGTCTCTTGTCCATGTTGTCAAACATAACACATAAGTATTACTGATCCTCCCCGTTTTCTCTGCAACAGAACACCTTTTGATAGATCTTCTGTTCCAGAAACATCAACGAGAAATGGTCTATGATAATCTGATGTTGTCAGCTCAGAGGCCGCAGCCAGGGCCAATTTTAGTTTAATAAAATTAGTTTCAGCCTCTGCAGCCCAGTTCAGGTCTGCTTTAAGGTTCCTCCTTGTTTGCTGTCTGACCATGTCATGGAGTGGATGGGTCAATCCTGTGTAATTGGGGACGTAATGTCTGCTGCAGCCAGTCAGACCTAAAAATGACAACATGTCTTGGACCTTCATGGGTTTGGGATGAGACAACACAGCTGATCTGTAGACCAGGGACATGCCAATCCCCGACTGGGAAATGATGTTCTGAGGAATCTACTTGTCTGTGGCACCTGCAATTTTTGCTAACTTTACACCCTGTAGCCGCTGTATGGCTAAGAATTACGCCTGTGGCGTCTAAGCATGCATCAACTGTTTCAGCTGTTATCAAAATTTTATCCAAATACTGAAAGAGAGTGACGTTGGCTGGCAGGGGACAGTCAGGAAGCACCTCCTTTAATACCTGATTGAAAATTCCTGGAGAGAGTGCGAACCCCTGTTGGAAACGCGTGTAACACATCTGCTGGGTGTCACACGTAAATGAGAAGATGTCTACACTCAGGGTGTAGAGGCAAACCAAAAAAAGCATTAGCGAGGTCAATGCATGTAAACCAGCAGAGAGTGGTCAGTTTTGCCAGGGCTACGTATGGTTTAGGATCAGAAACGGTTGAAGTACTCAAATGTTATTTACAGCGTGCAAATCAGTGGGCAATTTACCGACCCATCATCTGTGGTGCCCTGAGCCCCCAGAGGTGGCTGTCAGTCAATTAAGGCCTTCGCCAGGGAATGGTCAGTCCGTTTATGACCATGATGGCGAGTTACCTGAGCGTGTTCTAGCCTGGCTTTGTCTTCCCCGCAACCACGATGCCATAAGTTTCTGCTATGGGAAAAAACCAGACCACATGGCATGGAAAAACAGAGGCACGTCTGGCACGTTTTAAAACTCCGCCAAAATCTTCAGACAGAAGTTTGGGATGAACTGTGAGGGAAAGGAGGGCTACTCTATCAGCTGACATCAGAAACCACGCTTTCTGTGAGGGTGTGAGCTGAGCTTCTCCTATTACTGTCCTTCTGTAGGGCCTTGGTACCAGGTTTTCTCATTTCTATCTTTAAAAAATTATTTGAGGGGGTCAGGTGGGGAGGTGTAGGGCTCAAGGCTGGAGATCCAAGGTTTCCACACCAGAGAAGCTGAAAGAATACCTTCATGCGCTGTGTTTGTGGATTCGAGCAATCCCCAGTACTAGTCTGCCAGTGGCTCCTCTATTGGACAAACAAGGTACTGTGCCTCATGAGTGAGTTCATCCGCTCGGCAGTGGAGTGTAGTTCCATTTGGTAGAGTGACCTGTAACCCATCCAAGCTGCACAGACTGGTGGCTCCCAGCTTCACCAGCAGGTCATAACCCAAAAATCAACTGGTAAATAAAAAAAGGCATTTCACAAAAACACCACAACATGTATGACCTCACAAATGCTGAAATCAAACAAAGAAAAGTACCACCTGTGGGGGTTTGAAAGGAGTTTATTAATTAGAAAAATCAACTGGCACTGTCAGCAAGTGCACAAAGTGGTTGCTCGGAGTCTGCTTGATGACCTTAGTGTTCAAGGACTTTGTGTTTGGCAGAGTCCGTGTCTCATTGTTTTTGAGGATTCCAGAGCTTCCATGCATCCTGGGATGCCAGTTCATTGCAGGCATTTAGTGAACAGGCCCGTATCCACGCCCTCTTGGGGTTCCGCTCCTAGGTGGTCCACCTCTGGACCCACGCCATCCACAAGGCTGCCAAAGTTCGTACGGACAGCCTCTAGTCCAATGGCCGGGTTCCTCGCAGTAATAGCACAATCCAGCATCCATCAGTTCCCTGAGTGTACCGCCCCGGAAACCTCCGCCTCTCACCCCACCTCTCCCCGTCATTGTCCCCTAAGTCCTGTGGGGCGAGGGCCGGATTTATAGCAATCACCATCAAACCTGTTCATAGGTGAGTTATAGTTTGTAAAATGAAACCAGGCCGGACCTGGTGAAAATGCACCAGACAAATGTGACTACTGAGCTTCAGATGTGAGCCTAAGACATTTTATTTATATATTTAATTTAATTTTTATTTATTTATTTATTTGCTTTCTGCCTAGCCTCTGCCAGCTGCAACTTAATTAACTGTTTATTGACTTCTTCCAATCTATTGTTCCTTTTGACATTAAACGTTCAATCCCTAATTGTTTCTCACTTTCAGGTGCATTCGTTATGGATGTCACTATTGTTAGTGTGAGTTTGCTAGTTTGAATCATATTATAATACATATATCATTCAAAATCTTCTTCCCTTTATTATTTTATTTATTTATTTTCAGTCTTATTCTAATTATTTGTGTGTCTGGAAAAGCTGGGCGTGAACTAACAGCATTTCTATGCAGTGTGATTCCAGAAAACGTTTCCTAACAAACATCCTTCTACAGAAATTACATCATCCGTTGTTTAATTAAAGATTTAGGAGCCCCTCAAACTGCAACCTTCCATTCATCCAAAATTTTATTTAATATATCTAGTATGTGTATGTGTGCTGTACGTCCATCATCCTGTTCTATAAGCAGTTCCCAGACCAACCTGCTTTGTCACACCTCCCTGTCCTAAGTTCATCTCATCTTCCTGTTTTTTCTGACCCCCCCAGAGGGAAGAAGTTGTCTTCCTTCACTGCTCTGTCCTGTCAGACGTCATCAGATCCTCCTTGCTGTGTTTCATTTGCTTCTGCATACGCTGGTTCCCCAATGACCTCTGACCTCCTGCTGTCCCCAGAGCCCCTGCTGCTCTTTATCTCCCTTTAGCCATGTCACCAACACAACTCCAACTAAACACACACACAATTCACACACACAACTAATAATGGTTTGTTAAAATGCAGACAAAGCAAAGAGTTATACAGTCCATAACGTTTAACACAATCAAACCTTCTACAGAAAAACACAAAATACACAACAAACACTTAAGTATCTTAACCCCTAAACAAAATAAATCATTTCACTGAAATGAATCCATTAGTACAGGGGGGCAAACTACGGCCAGTAGGCTGGATCCTCCATGTTTGGTCAGGCCCACTGAACAATATCAGAGACCCATGTTTATTGTTTTTTTTTTATCTGGCCACACGATCAAGAAGTGAGATTTTCTTCTCTCCTTCTACAGTCTGAGCTCCAACCTGGAAGCCTCTAACTTCTCTGTCAAACAGAACAGAAGACAGTCTTCTTTCTACGTCACAGTTCATCTTTACCGGTTTAGCTCATTCTTTCTGACTGATCAGGCTGCTTTTTTAAACCGTGCACCCAGTTCTGTGTCCTGATTGGCTGGAGACCTTGTCAATCAATCTCCTACATGTCTACTGTGCAGAAACGCAGAACTTTTAAGATCAGAAATCTGTGATCGATCAGATCTTTGTTTTCATTCCAAGATCCTGGCAAACTGTGAGACGTGAGGAGCTACAGCCTCAAAGTCTTTATTAGGATTCTGACCGGAGAGGATCCACTATTTAATTATTATTTTTTTAATGTATCAGTATATTTTTTCAGAATTTTTGTCTTTGAAAATCATAGTGTTTTTTGGTCATTGTCTTATTTCATAAATAATGTTATTTATTTTATTAAAAGGATCATGAATGAATGAAACTTTATTCATTTAGCACTTTACATCTCCTTGAAGGAACCAAAGAGCTTCACAATAAGAAATTGATCTAACATGGGAACAAAAGTTTTAAACTAAAAACTCTAGAATATTCTGTCTTAGAATATAATTTTCAATCCAAATGTTTTCATCTACATCCTATGTTATATCATTGTCACTCCACACATCTGTTCCTGATCGCTTGTATTGAATTTTAGAACCCAATGTGCCCCCCCCCCCTAATCCAACAGATTTTCTGGAATGCTGTGGAAGTCCAGATGGAATTTCTACAGACCAGTAATAGTTCACCTCATCACATGTTCTGCACTTTGCCATCAGCAGAGAGAGACCACCATTTAATCCTTCTAGAAACTGCCCCCCCCCACTCTCCTCTCTGGTCCATCTGGACCCCAACCATCATCAGGAGTTTCACTGTCAGATTCTCCCTCAATATTATCTACTCTACAAACAGAAACACCACCACAAGCTGAAAATGCCAAAATATTACAGGATCCATTATTGTTTATCAACACTAAATCCTAATGATGATATAGTCTAAGATTTATTATTAAACTATAATATTCATGTGTTTATTAATACTAGATCCTAATCCAGAGCTCTGTGCTCCAACAGACTCCTGCTTGTGTGACACCGTCAGGTTTCAGCAGAGCTGCTGCTTCACGTGCACAGACTTCCACACTCACGTGCACAGACTTCCACGCTCACGTGCACAGACTTCCACACTCACGTGCACAGACTTCCACACTCACGTGTACAGACTTCCACGCTCACGTACACAGACTTCCACACTCACGTGCACAGACTTCCACACTCACGTGCAAAGACTTCCACACTCACGTGCACAGACTTCCACACTCACGTGCACAGACTTCCACACTCAGGTGCAAAGACTTCCACGCTCACGTGCAAAGACTTCCACACTCACGTGCACGGACTTCCACACTCACGTGCACAGACTTCCACACTCACGTGCACAAACTTCCACACCCACGTGCACAGACTTCCACACTCACAGCACAGACTTCCACACTCACGTGCAAAGACTTCCACACTCACGTGCACAGACTTCCACACTCACGTGCACAGACTTCCACACTCACGTGCACAAACTTCCACACTCACGTGCACAGACTTCCACACTCACGTGCTTAGACTTCCACACTCACGTGCACAAACTTCCACACTCACGTGCACAGACTTCCACACTCACATGCACAGACTTCCACTCTCACGTGCACAGACTTCCACACTCACGTGCACAGACTTCCAGACTCACGTGCACAGACTTCCACGCTCACGTGCACAGACTTCCACACTCACGTGCACAGACTTCCAGACTCACGTGCACAGACTTCCACACTCAGGTGCACAGACTTCCAGACTCACGTGCACGGACTTCCATACTCACGTGCACAGACTTCCACACTCACGTGCACAGACTTCCACACCCACGTGCACAGACTTCCACACTCACGTGCACAGACTTCCAGACTCACGTGCAAAGACTTCCACACTCACGTGCACAGACTTCCACACTCACGTGCACAGACTTCCACACTCAGGTGCACAGACTTCCAGACTCACGTGCACAGACTTCCACACTCAGGTGCACAAACTTCCACGCTCACGTGCAAAGACTTCCACACCCACGTGCACGGACTTCCATACTCACGTGCACAGACTTCCACACTCACGTGCACAGACTTCCACACCCACGTGCACAGACTTCCACACTCACGTGCACAGACTCTCAGACTCACGTGCAAAGACTTCCACACTCACGTGCACAGACTTCCACACTCACGTGCACAGACTTCCACACTCACGTGCACATACTTCCACACTCACGTGCTTAGACTTCCACACTCAAGTGCACAAACTTCCACACTCACGTGCACAGACTTCCACACTCACGTGCACAGACTTCCACTCTCACGTGCACAGACTTCCACACTCACGTGCACAGACTTCCACGCTCACGTGCACAGAGTTCCACACTCACGTGCACAGACTTCCACACTTACGTGCACAGACTTCCACACTCACGTGCACAGACTTCCACACTCACGTGCACAGACTTCCAGACTCACGTGCACAGACTTCCACACTCAGGTGCACAAACTTCCACACTCACGTGCACAGACTTCCACACTCACGTGCACAGACTTCCACAGTCACGAGCACAGACTTCCACACTCACGTGCACAGACTTCCACAGTCACGTGCAAAGACTTCCACACTCACGTGCACAGACTTCCACACTCACGTGCACAGACTTTCACACTCACGTGCACAAACTTCCACACTCACGTGCACAGACTTCCACACTCACGTGCACAGCCGTGCACTTCATTCCCACCAGAACCACATAGCAGAACATCCAACACTGCAGAGCCTCTACTAGCCT
>JAUDJI010000975.1:0-11922 GCA_037389245.1 Oryzias sinensis | reverse complement strand
AAACAAGCCCTGCTGGCCTGGAAACTCCTTTATAAACATAATTTTTCTCCAACAACTTGTTGTATTTGGAATAACAGTAATGTACAATACAAGAATAAATCACTTTTTTCCTAGATGGTATGATAATGATATTGTTTTAATCAGACAACTTTTCAATTCTCATGGACATCTTCTGACGTCTGAAGAATTTGTTTTAAAATTCGGTATTCCTGTTCCACCCAGAGAATATGCAATAGTGTTAGATGCCGTTCCAACCAGTCTACTTCAACTGTTTAAAGGGATTTACAACACAAGTCAATTAAGAACCCAGAAAATTTTTTTGGCCAATGTGGATATTTGTGTTAATTCAGTTTCCAATAAACAAATAAGAAATCTTTTATACCACAACCTGCTGGGAGGTTTTATTGGGAATCCAAATTTGTGGACATAAAATGGACTTATGCTTGGACTATTAGCAATAAATACTGTCTAAATAACAAAATAAAAGAGGTGTCCTTCAAAATATTTCATTGTATATATTCTACCAAAACTTTGAGTAGATTTGTTGGACATGGACCTGTTTTGTTCATTCTGTGGAACTCAGGAAGAAACTATTGATCATCTGTTTGTGGACTGCAGACATTCAAATAAGGTTTGGATTGAAGTGGGAAACTATATTGGAAATATAACTAAACAAACTGTTACATTTTTAGATAAAGACATTATTCTGGGTTACTTTAATGTCAAAGTAGACAAAGATTGTATCTTCATTACACAATTGTTTTTATTATTGGCAAAATTCCATATCCATAAAGCCAAATGGTCAAACTCCAAACCTAAATTCCAGCAGTTTTTGAGTGAAATCAATCAGTAATGTACCATTATCAAACACCTGCAAAACCAAAAAGCAATTCCAACTAATTTAATTTTTGAAAGATTTAAAATTCATTAAACCCCAAAGATTTTTGAAGTAATAATTGTTTTTGTCTTATGTTGTATATGTATGTGTATATATTTATATACTTTTTTTATTTCTTATATTTTTCTGCAATATGTACACATTTCAATTCCCCCTGAGACATTCACATTGTTATTGTATTATGTTGCTTGTCAATAAAGTATGAAAAAAAAAAACTCCACCGTGCCCCCCCTGCAATACCTCCACGGGGGGGGCTAGGGGGCGCGCCCCCCAGTTTGGGAACCTCTGGCCTAAATGTTCTGTATCACTGCTCTGGCTCCTTTGAAACAAAGTTTATCTTCATCCTCCTGACAGAAACAAGCGGGAAGAGTAGAACTTTCTCTCTAATCTTTACTTAACACATCGTGATCATCAGCATAGATTTCGCTTTATATGGCTGGACCTTGACTGCAGCGGTGGTGAGGCGCTGCACCACGTAGCAAATAGTCCACTTTTTGTGAAAAAAGCAATTCAAACGGAAAAACGAACAAGAATAAAGGCCTAAAAACTAACTGAATATTTATTTCTTTTGTAAGTGACCGTGGTATGCGACTGCGACTGTGTGAGCGCACACGTGTGTTGGAGTGCGTGTTGATTCTTCTGCTCTCCAGCTGCATGTGAGCCTTCACTTGTGCTCTCTGGTACAGACGTCTTCTCAGAATATTATATATTGCCCAGTAATAAACAGACTGCAGACACTTTGTCACCTTTCTGGTAGCCGTGAAGCCTGACACCATGAAGAACGCGGGGCAGGAGGCTCCGCCTTTGGTTATACAGACACGTAACGTTACGCTGCAAAAAATAGTTCCCAAACAAAACATGTAGTGATATTCATGGAAATATAACAGTCCGCTTTCCTGGTGTTACAGAGTGACTGAGGACAGTAACAACCCCCCCCCCCCAAAACAAAATCCTCCGGCGGGCGGCCGTGTCGCGCACTTAAGAACGCACGCAGCTTGTAACGGAAATGAATACAAATGGAAATTAATAATTAGAACGCAGTAAATTTGTCGTATTTCCTCGCGAGACGGAAACTTCTGTTGTAGAATGAAGATGTGTGCTTCTGAAAGCGCGCGCCTGTGTGTGTAAGGGAGCCGCGTGTCACGTGCAGCAGAGGCAGACAGTGAGAGCGCGGCGACGAGAGAGAGTGACACGGTGGGAGAGAAGGAGAGAAGGAGAGAATAGTATGAAAGAAAGAAGGAAAGTCTGAACACAGGACTAGCAGAAAAAGGAAATTATCAGCAAAGATGATCATGTTTAATGTGTTTATTATAGTTCAATCACGCACCATATGCTGAACTTTCAACAACAACAAAAAAAAGTGCGGTGATGCGGTTATCATCACAGCCCTACTGGCGGGCCACATAAAATGACATGGGGGGCCACATTTGGCCCGCGGGCCTTGAGTTTGACACGTGATCTAATGCAAAGCAAAGGATGGTTGCTTCTGTGAGGTGCGTTTATTCTGATAATGCACACTTCAAAGGCCATTTACCTGCCTATACCATGTTACGTGGTAAGATGCGTTATCACGGTACTGTGGCAAGTAAAGCCATATGTATGCCGGTGGTCATGATGTGTTAAGTATAGCATCAGTTCTCCTCTTCCTGCTTGTTTCTGTCCAGACGATGAAGATGAAGTTTGTTTTAAAGAAGCCAGAGCAGTGATACAGAACATTTAAGCCATGGGACCGGAACTAGTTTGTTAGGTGTACATTATCGCCGTGGTTTATCATGTTTTAATGCACACCCAGCGGCCAATCAGAATCGAGTATTCACCCGGACCATCGATGCCAAAATACCCAAAGTCCTTACTAAACCACACAGCCTCCTTGAAAAGTAAACGGGCTCCACTTGCCACTTTACATTCTCTTAAGTGTACAGTTAGAGTATTAATACGCTGAGACAATAATATGGTAAGACAAGCATCTACTTTTACATTTAGAAATAATCCACAGACTAATAAAGTCTGGATGTCTGTTCACAGCAGAAGAGCACATGTGACACTTTTTAAGGTGTAATACTACAGAATGTGGGACATATTGTTCATATGTGTCATTGCTTAATTACAACAGCAAAAACTTCTCAGTCCCTGCTGCTCTGGAATGAAGGACCTGCAGATGAGCTGGTCTGTTTTTAAGAAGGGACTTTCAGTCGTGCAGAAGCTCAGGACCCGGCAGGTCTCGGGTTTGTGCGACAAACCAACACAAACTGGATCGGTCATATCTCAAAGTGTGCGCGGAACACTGAACTCACAGTTTTTGTCTGCTTCATGTCCTTTGTGAAATGATTTCTAAAAATGATTTGACACATAGAACTCAAAGATGGTGATTTTTTCTCCCAGGATAATTTAAACCATTCTAAAAACTTAGAGATGTTTATTCTAATGAACAGTTAATTAGATGTTAAGTCTTTCAAAGAGAAATCATTGTTTTTGGATCATAACCGTAAAGAATAATGCATTTTTGGTTGAAGGTTTATCGGGTCATGCCTTGTGGTGACCTCAGATCTGAATTTATTGAATGCTGTCTGAATTGAATTGAATTAATAGGCAGAAGTTTGTTTGGGATTTTTCAAGAAATGTCAGGATTTTATCTGAGATTCTTTGTTTTCCCGCTTTAGTTTCAGAAAATGTGTTAAAATGTGAGTTAAATGTGTCCTTGCTGGTTTTAAAGTTCTTTATTTTTTGTCACAGAGTGGAGGGCTGCCTTCCTTTCTGCCCCCCACATATGGTCCTGGACGAGGTTACCCATCGGTGCGTCTATATGGAAGACTGTAAGTGCTCATTTAGGTGTTGCAGAGGATTCTCATACACATTATTTTTACCACAGAGGATGCTTCTGGGTGCCGTGAACAAAGACAAGAAGGTAGCTGCTGTTAGAGGAGAGGATGCACACGACAGGGCTAGATGGACGAAGCTGATTGGCTGTGCCCCCCCCCCACCCCGAAGGGAAAAGCTGAAAGGAAAAGAAAACGAGAGAATTTTAGAAAGCTTTCCTGTCAGTCTGTAGCTACGTTCCCACCGCCCTCTGCAAAGCGCGTTTGAGCCACCACTTCCAATGAAAAGGCTCTATAAAGAGGGGAATGTGCACGTTTGTGCTCATGAGCTGTAAGCTTTCACAGACACGTGTCGCTATGCAAGTTTTCTACAACCCTTTTTGGGCTCTGTGCGTTCATTGAATGTGAGTTGAAGTTAAACTGGTTGAACTTTGGCCACTCGGGGAACGGATCAGGAGGATCAAAGTAGACAACAGATGGATGCTGAGTCGAGGTTTATTGTATGTCTGTATGTTTTAGAATAAGGCACTTTGTGTTTCCAGCAAATGAAAGGCACAGTACAAATAATTAAAGCTAGAATTTTAGAGTTGGAGGCCGGACAGATGGCTTTGAGTGGGGGGGATAGCTCGGAGCTGGCTTGGTACAGAGCCAGAGGTCCAGATAGCAGCATAGACCTTCCTATAACAGTGATGGCAGTGGGTGAGCAGAGCATAAATAGCATGCATCTTGATGAGGGAAGTGGCAACAGGTGAGAAAGGGGAGACTAGCTGAAGAAACAGAAAAACAACTCTGGCCAGCTCCTGCAGAGGCAGAGAGGAGAAAAACCAAAAGGAAACGTCGGGGAGAACAGGGACTTGGATTTGGTAGTGACGTATGGATGGCATCCCTTGTAAGTCTTGGTTTGTGCCAACAGATTGAAAATTGATCATGGAGGAAAAATGTATATTTGCATTTGATCCCCTGCCAGAATTATGAGACACCAAGTCTCTCATGTATCTGAATAGAGTTGTGAAAGAAAAAGCCTGGAGCAAGTTCTGTGTGGTTTGCACCACCTCCAGCGGACATGCACTAGTATCGGGTAGCAACAGTCCGGTGGGAACACCATGTGCTACATGCGTGTTCAAGAATGTGCTTTTAGCCCATGGTGTACGTAGCATAAGGTTTGAGCTTCTTTCACTACCTTTTTGCTCCTCTAAGGCGTTGTTGCTCCGTCTCGCTGGTTCTTCTCAAACGATTATTAGAAGAACATTTTGCTTTCCTCCATTGACTGTCTTTGAGGTGGTGCTGATAGTGTTGGGATGTCTTTAGTATCATATTAGTGTAAGACTATGTGTAAAATGCCAAAGAATTTTGAGTTATGTTTTACATGCTTAGAAACTTGTGCTTTACAACAAAAAAACTCCCTAAATCAATTTTTTCAGAATTAGAACAGAGGGTGGGAGCAGTCAGCAAGTTAGTGCAGCAAGTACAAAAGGCAAAGAGGTAAATACTTGTATAGCACTACTCCTTACAATCACCGTCCCAATTACACACAGTCACACACACTGATGGCGGCTCCGCTGCCGAACATTGGCACCAGCCTTCCACCAGGGGCAAGGTGGGGTTGACTTGCTCAAGGACACATCAACCCCTGCACCACAGTCGCCCTTAATCTTTGATTAGCTTAAATCAGTCACTTATATAATGCTGTTATTTTAAGTTTTTCTTTTAACCCTTGTGCTATCCTATGACCCCCCCCCCCCCCTTCCATTGACATGTTCACCTACTATGACAAAGGTGGATAAAGGTGGAACGATTTAATGTAATCTGTAGGCGGCTGTGGTACAGTGGTAGGGCGGTCGACCCATTGCAGGTTTGATTCCCGCCTTGCACGCCCATGTGTCGAAGTGTCCTTGGGCAATACACTGAACCCCACCTTGCCTCTGGTGGGAGGTTGGCGCCAGTGTTCGGCAGCGGAGCCGCCATCAGTGTGTGAATGTGTGTGTGCATGGGTGAATGGCCTGTGAATGAGACTGTGACTGTAAAGCACTTTGGGCCTTCGAAAGAAGGTAGAAAGCGCTATATAAGTATACGCCATTTACCATTTACCATCACAAATACTTGAAGAAAAAAGGTTCAGAACATTGTCTAGTGGGCCTAGATGACCCAACTCCCAATGTTAACGTGCCTAGGATACCACAAGGGTTACAGCAATTTCTTGTTTTGTTTTGTGTTTTTCTGTGTTTTGAATGTAGAAATTTCACAATGAAAGTTCCATGTGTCTTCAGTTGAAATCAATAGTTGTCTTTATCAAGTCAAAGTTTATCAAAGTAAGTTCATAAGTAGAAATATATAAGATAAAAATGTATTCAAATAAATTCATTCAAATGTCAATGCAATCAAACCATAAACTTGTAACTCTAAATCAAGTCAACTTGAGTGCTACTCAGCTTTTCTTTTCAACCCACAAGCTACTTCAAGAACCACATTTTCCCCTCTGGTGCAGTGCTTTTCTAAACGGTATCATTTTTTTGGACAAATTTCAGGCTTTGAGATTCCAGCTGGCCATGTGCCCACGACACCACCGGCTGCAGCCTTCTCTGCTCGTACCAGCCCAGGAACATCTACTTCCACCACTTCCATGAAGACCACCATCTATACCACCAAGCCCAGCTCCCAGCCTGACACCGTCACAACCTCTAAAGCTTATGGACCTTTTAGTACAAAGGAGTCTCTGCTTTCTCCAATCAGACACCCAACTGCGGTGGAACCACTCTCTAGTGTGGTCGTGACTGAATATCTGTCTGCCACTTCATCAAATACAACAACAATCAGCTCACCAAGCACCACAGTTAGCCCATTAACCCCCTCTAGAACCATGACAACTGCTACAACTTCAACTACAACCACAGCAGTACCCTTCAGAACTTCAGTGGGGGGTTTGACCATGAGTAGCATTTCTACTGAAGTATATAGAGAAGACAACATCACAGAAACAACGGTAGGAGCCTATCACGTGGGCAAATCTTCCACCCCAGTTCTTGCTACAGTCTCAGAGCTTTCTATACACAAGGCAACTGTTCCCGGTACAGATGTCACTGTAGATACAGGAACCAGCACCAAATCTACAACTGTAAAGGAACTACCCACAACGCCACCTGCCATTCTGCCTGGTGTACCCAGCGAAGCATCCACAACATCTGGATCAGTTTCACCTCTTGCAGAAAGAAAAACTATATTCATGCCAACATTGCCTTCAGAAGAGAAAATACAGTCAGTCACACCAGTGATACCATTCAGTACCAATAAAACAACACAGCAAACATTACCTACAGACCTCTATTTGGTGAACTTTACTACAACCACAATTCCCAGGCTACTTCCCACAAATTCCACCCACATCAAACCTGCTTCAATGGCTGCCTCATCCGTCACTACAAACTTGCAAACAACAAAGGAAGTGACCATAACAGAACTCCCAGAATCTAAAATTTCTGGAGTTTCCACAAAAGCAGCATCTCCTCTTTCAAGGATTACGCACACAACATATCCTGCCTCCTCTGTATTCTGGCATGGAGCTGCCCCAGTGACTGACAAAACACCCACAAGTGGTGTGACCTCTAGACCCCTAGTGGTTCCTGAGAGTTTCAACATGTCCACAAATCTTTTCACCACACAGTCTACCACAATATCAGTCTCTCCCAGAGAAACAACCGTTACACCATTGTCAGAAACAACAGAAAGCTCTACCTCTCCTGTCACTACTGATCAAACTGCCAAACCATGGCATCATCCCCATAGAGAAACCTCCTTTACCACCGTCTACAAACCCACTGTGAAGGTACCATCAGAGGTCTCTTCAGAAAGTGTGGTTACCTCCACTACAGTCCCTCAACCTCCAGTCACACCTACAACAATTCTTACCTCTTCCACAGGCAGAACAACCCAAAGTACAACATCAGAAACTCCAACTGCAGAAAGGGGAGCCACTACAACCAGAAAACTGGTTACCACACAACCGATGCCTGGTACTATTGAGAGCCCCCAGACCACAGCTTCAACAACCCTACTACCACCCACTGTTGTCAGCACTACACTCAGGCCTGTAGTTGCCCAAAGAATTACAGAAGTATCACATGCTGAAACAGGAAGACTGCAGTTCACAACCAAAGATACAACTCCTCCTCCTCCACCTGTCTATCCTCTGTCAACAAGAATCTCAGACGTAGCTAAAAGCCCAACTACTATCCAGGACACAGTCATTACTCTGCTAGTGTCCACACCAAAATCTGAACCCACTACAATACCTGACACCACCAAACATACAACCACCTCCAGGACAACAGCCAGTGTACCTGTAGCCACAAAAGTTACCTCGAATATTACATCAACTGGCAGGTCAACCATCAGACCCACCACTGCCAGTTTTATCACAAGAACAAAGCCATCAGGAGAAACCACTACATCAACCACAGTTGGACCATCAACCGAGGTACCAAGTCACAGCCCCGCTATCACGTCTAGAGTGTCACCTGCAGCTGTAGTCAATGCAACAACACATAGCAGTACAACAGATCTTCACCTAACCACTATAGTTGCCTCAGATCCCAACAATGTGCCAGGCCCCTCATCTACTTCTACCCCCATAGTAACCACTAGTGAGCTCACTTCATCTGGGAGGGTCTCCCCAGCCAAAGAAGCTTCTGTGTCCCTTTCAAAAGTGCTCACACCTACACTAATTTCTGAGATTTCTGGTTCCAATACGACTTTAGCTCCATCTGACCCCACAGACAAAACAACAGCAGCTCTTGGAGTCACTAGTCCCAGTGTAGTTGTGCCTTCAGCACCCGCAGGAGCAACCAGTTATAAACCAGAGGATACAACACCTTTAACTGTACCACCTTCAAGGATGTGCACTGTACGTCAACTTTGATTTGATTTAACAGATCTCTGAATCAGATCCACTTTTATATTCACTCTTGTCTACTGTTTCAATGTTCTGTTCTATTGTCTCCCAGCCTCCATATGTGGAGATTGTGGATGAGTGCACCAAGTACATCTGCGTCAAGAACCAGCTTGTCCTGTTCAACAAGTCCCAGAGCTGCCCCTTTTCAGCTGAACCGCCAAATTGTGGCCTGCTCGGTTTCGCAGTTTTAGTCAATGGAGACAAATGCTGCCCTAAATGGGACTGTCCATGTAAGAACATACACGAACATTGTTATTTCTGAGAATTTCTATTCTCAAAATGTAACCAGGCTTACTGTCTTCCAGGTCGATGCTCAATGTTTCCTGATCTAAATGTGATCACATTCGATGGGAACAGTGTTGCCATCTACAAGGCGGCCCTGTACATAGTTACCCAGCTGCCCAATGAAACTGTTACTGTGATGGTACAGGAGTGTCCTGCTGACTCAGAGTCTCTGGTGAGCGACTCCTCCTTCATTTCAGAAAGGGGTTGTATTACTGAGAAACCAAAATTAACTGTGATGGTAAACATGAAAAGGTCTACTTTCTGAAAGCTCCATGAAACTGAAACTATCTCTAAAAATCAACTTTCATTGGTCAAAGTAAGGTTTCTTTGACAAGATGAACTGTGTTTTCCCACCAATCATGAATCAAGTTCTACCTAATGCTGACCTGTTTTCTTACCAAACAGTGGATCATAACCAAAGATGTGGGGTTTCTTTGTGGTGATCTTATTAGGGGTGTAACAAATCATTTTAGCAACGATTCGATTCATATCACAATTTGTGGTTGGTGATACAAGTCATAGTCGATATCTGTTCATTTTGCACAATCCGATTCACTGACCCACTGTAAACGTAATCATCTTTGGCCAAGAATTCAACCAGTGTGACTCAGAGATAAATACATGGTTACTGAGCAGCGCTGCTATCACTTGTGTGTTGTCCCCTGTGATGCACTTGGTTGTTTTTTTTATATAATAGTAAAGAAAACCTACCACGTCTCAATCTAAATGGTAAATTCCAATGATTTGATTTGAATTATTTCATTCTGAAACAATTTTATAATGGTATAGGTTGGTTTGATTCGATTAGCAACTTGGCTCTGACATATTTATCTGGTTGGATTGTAGGAATATAAATCGATTCATGGTATAATCGTTACACCACCAGTATTTAACAGAGTGCAGCTATTGTGGACATCCTACAGGCGTCCTACAGTCACTTTTGTATCATGTGCACACCGCTTGTGTGCAGCATTTGCAGGCGGTCAGTAAGGAGCCGGTACTGGTGTCAAGACACCGCACAACAGCATCACCATCCTAAGCGCGTGTAACTCACAAATACTTTACAATACACTTATCACACGCACAACAATGGTATATTCCCTTAAGGTTGAACGAGCCTCAATAGAATTAAAAGACACACCTGCACTCTCTTTAAGATGCAGCTGCGTTTGCGTGGGTGAATGGGAATGTGACTGTAAAGCACTCTGGGCCTTAAATCCAAGGTAGGAGTGGGCGATACTGGGAATTTGGGTATTGATCAGACATCAAGTAATTAAAAGGCGAGTATCACCGATATTAATACCGATGCCAATACTTTTCTTGAACTGTTTGGTAATAGAATAATTTTGGCAATACACCTTTGTTTTTGTTAATTAATGTTATTTAAGTTAATGTATAAGAAAACACAGGACGGAGACTTTTGGCAAAAAAATGTTAATTGACTAATTCTAACAATGTGAACGGGGCATACGTATATATGTATATGAATAACAGCATAATACAGTAATAATCATTTTAAATAACGGTAACTAGAGCAAAATTTAAAACAATGTAATGGCAGCAGTGTCTCAGGTGGTTGAGCAGGTCGTCCAATGGTTGAAAGGTCAGCGGTCCGATCCCTGCTTCCCCCAGCCAACCGTTGGCCAGAGGAGGAGGAGGTCAGAGGGGGCGTGGACCTGGCAGCCACGCCTCTGTCAGTCTGGCCCAGGGCGGCTGTGGTACATCAGTAGTTAGTCAGTAGTTCAAGTATGAATGGATGATGGACACATTGGAAGAACTTTAAGTGTCTGGAAAAACAGATAAATCTAATCCATTATTACTATAACTAATATTGAATAAAGTTGTCAGAATAACAGCACCACAAACAACTATTTAAAAATAATAAAGGCAGTAAAAAATATCAAAGACACTAATGTAAAAAGTGAGCAAAAGCAGCTCTGTCATAAACTGAAAACCAAAAAATACTGCCTTTGATGCAAAGATGTTGCTGTTTAATGAATCCACTCTCTAATGAAGCAGGAAGGGGAGGGGCAAGTGTGTGAGCAGCAACGACAGAGGGGGGGGGGGTGTTGTGATTACACAGACAAACAATGTTGCCAGATTAGGCAGTTTCCCGCACAACTTAACTTACTTAAATTTGTCTGTTTTTGCCCAATATGGCAACACTGGTTGACTGAAAGATGGTGCGGTTGCATGAAGTCTGTGTGTAAATTCCAGCTTATCACTGTACATATTGAAGAAAAACTGCTATGAAAGTATCGATCTCATCACGCTATCATCAATACTTCAATACTATCAATATTCAGATCAATACACCCATCCCTTAAGCAAAGTAGTAAAATGCTATATAGGTATTTACCATTTATCAACAAATAAAAACAGTTAAGCCTAACCTTAACCGAAGCCTTCTATGCTTTTAAACAAGCATCTAGTGACTCTTAAAAATGCGTTGGAAAAGCCAACACTTTACAAATTCATCTGCCTTGTCTTCTTTCCCAATAATAAGCTTCTCTGGAACTTCACCAACCTGTGTCTGGTGTCACTCAACATCACTCACCAATCCAACCATGTGCTCATCAACAGGCTGCAAAGAAGGGTAAGAAATACTTCAATTCTGTTCTCCAGCATGAATTTACCTTTGTATTTACAATGGGAACGTGTTTATTTTAATGTGCTAGCTCTACGTCAACACGCGGTACGCTAAAGCCCGTTTCAAGAAGTATGGCTTTGAGATCTACGACACAGGAAACATGTACCTGATCCGAAGCCCAGCTGGCCTCAAGCTGCAGTGGTACCACAGCACCGGCATGATGGTGATCGAGACAGACAGCAAGGTTCCAACAATGGGCCTCTGCGGTGAGATGAGAGTGAACTGTCTCTTTTAGCCGTAATGCTGTCAGCTTCTCCTCTGCTAGCTCTTCTTCTAAATGTAGAATTAGAGTTAAGAAACTTCCTCAAGGGCTTCTCATTGTCTGGCT
>JAUDJI010000974.1:0-11926 GCA_037389245.1 Oryzias sinensis | reverse complement strand
GTTTTTGTTTTCTAAAAGAAACCCAAAAATGATGATCTTAATAGAAACGTCTGCTAAAAGTGAAAATTTGGGGAAAAGCCTGTAATGTAAACTATTCCAAAAGACATTAGAATAAAATGTTTCAAAGAAAATATGTTCAGTTGTTTTAATCTCCACATGACAAAAAGAACAACAATTTTCAGGAATTCCAAACCGTTTTCTTAATAATTCCTTGGAAGGGTAAATACCTGAGAAGGTTTTAAAGTGGACTTCCTTGGCTTTAGGAGGAATGGGGAGTTTTAAATATTTAGTTCGTATTTGTTTCTTTTCTAAAATATTAAAATATTGGGTTATATAATTTGGATTTGAGATGTAGGCAAAGGACGTTTCATTAAAATATTCTCTTATTTGATGGTTTGGAATTTGCTATGTTATGTCCAATAAGAAGCTAGGGGACAGTAGAATGTCTGTAGATGTCATCATGAAACAGATCAGAAACTGAGTTTACAGTGTAGGAAAATAATCTGTCGCTTTGAGATTACTTTCCTTGCATGTTCAAAAAAGTCGAGAAGAAGAAAACCACGGGATTCCACCGGATTAAGTTTAACAAATTTATTCCCTAACAATATTTCCAAAAAACAGAGTAAAACAGAATAAAACAGATCGATCTGGGTTCCCAAATCCAAAACCATCAAAACGTAAGAAGTTACAAATCCGAATCACATGAGGCCGTCTGGGAACAAAGGAAAGTTCCTTGAGTGCAGACTTTTAAACATGTGGTCAGAACCTCTTCCCCCGCAACCAAGATGGCTGCTGTATCTCCGCCTCTGGCCGCTCGGATTGGCCGGTCGAAAGGTTTGCCCACTTCCTTCAGTCCATATTTGGAATCACAGAATTTGGTCCGCGTCCTGCTTCAGACGTCCGGGGGGTTAATTCACCGACGGACATCTGTCCGACCCCAAACTATGTTCCCATGGGGGTCCAGCACAGTCGCCCGGATCCTTCTCCACAGGCAGTCAGTCCCAACTCTTTGTCCTTCTCATGCGTGTTGACACCTTCAGGGGCTCCCACACATTGAATCGAATCCTGGAGGCAATTTAATTCTGGTCCATGTCAGATCTGCAGCTAAGGCTTCCAGATGGTCTTAGAAGATCAAAGACGCGTTTTCTGAAGGGAGGATGAGTTTGGATCTGCAGCATCAAAACCTCTTTATATATGCAATATTCAGGAAGTCACTTTGAAATTCAAAGGAACCACTCACTGTATACCTAAAAGAAAACCTTCAATGAAATAAAGATAAGATAAAAGCCTAGGAGAAATGAGGACCACAAAAATATAAATTCCTTCAACAGCATTTTGAGGAATAGCCTTAATATTTTTTCCAAAATCTTTTCTATTTGTTAGTGAACCATATTTAGTTGTGAAATCATCAAAAGACATGAGAGTAGCATTGTCATTAAGAAGATGCATTAATGACCAAATTCCATTTTGAAACCATGTTGGAACAAAGTTGGATGAAAGATGAAATCCCACATTTGGATCAGTAAAGACATGAATTCTCCAGAAACATCCAGAAACAGCTCTGAGCAGCAGCCATGAAGGGACTGAGAACTGACGGACATCAAAGCAGAATCCAAGCAGCACCTTCATCCATCTTCATCAGCATGAAGATAAAGAACCAGGTTTGAAGCTTCAGCCTGAAGATCTGTTTGATGAACAGCAGGAATGACATGAAGGCAAGTATCAGGAGCAGAGAGCAGGTGGTCACGTGTGAAGATTCATCTGCAGGACGTCTTCCTTGGCCCGTACACACCGGGACGAATATTCGCCAGCCGTCATACGCCAGTGTTTTTCGCAACGTTTTTTGTGTTCACACCCACGGTGACGGTGAGCCGAGTGAACATGCAATTTCATTCCCTGACATTAGATGGCGCTTAATGTAAAACAGAACTACTCCTGTACACAAGGTGGCGCTTCGCAACTTTATGCTTCTTAAAGTCGCTTTTCACTCAGAAGAAGAGAGAAAGTATTTATGCGCTTGTCAGAATCATACAAAGAAAACATGAATATTTCAAGCTCCAGTAGCTCCAGCTCCAGTTCCAGCGATGAAGAAATTATTGTTCTGTTGAATGATGAAAGACGCCGGAAAACTATTACGTCCAGCTTTCGACTTGGTGTGTCAACTGTGGCTTCGATAGTGAGTGAAACCTGTGATGCATTATGGGACTGCCTCAGAGATGAACATTTGCCAGTGCCTACTGAAGAGATGTGGAGGAGTACAGCCAGGAGATTCCATGAAAGATGGAATTTCCCTAACTGCTTGGGAGCCATGGATGGGAAACACATATTCATCCAGGCCCCTGCAAACTCTGGTTCTCTCTACTTTAATTATAAAGGTACATTCTCTGTTGTATTGCTGGCCTTAGTTGATGCAGATTACTTCAACTCACCAGAAGAAGAAGTTGCTTGGCAGTATGACCATGTGAACCATGCTCTGGGGAACAGATAATATCAACCTATAAATTTGAGCCATTTTAATTACATTTTCTATTGTGAAAACCGCTAGTGTATGTGTATATATACAATTTGAACTTGAAGACACTATTAAATCTATTGCATCTTATTCTTCATTAATTAATATGGCAGCACTCATCACAGCAAATTTAACATTTTTGATATAACGTTCTATCAAAGTTAAAGTGTAGTTTTTTTTGTAAAATGTAAAGTAATTTGGTCCCTTCAACATATACTTATTTACAACTAAATGTAAGGTGCATTTTGAAAGTGTGTCTTTTTAATAAACATTTTTACTAGCTTTTTCTTTAAGATGTTCTCATTCCCTGCACAGTGCTGTGCCCATAATGGTTATGTTCCTGTAGATGTTGCCTATAAATGCAGTGACTCCATAATTGGGCACATAGCTATTTCAATAAGAGGTCAAGAATATTTATGTCCAAAAATATGCCATGTGCCAAAATGCTACATTACTTTTAAGTCACTGATGCACAATTTCTTTTGGAAAAATGAAACTATTTATTTTTAATGAACTACAAGTTGCAATAACAATCACAAACATAAAGTAATCAAAGGAGCCAGAAAAGGTTGTGCAAATAAGTCACAATGACTGTAGTGCAAGTGAACAATAATGCAAATAAAAATGTATGAAATAGCTATTTTCAAATAAATTTCTGGAATGTAAAAAAAACAAACAAAAAAATACAGAATTAAAATGTATAAAGTAAACATCTATTAGGGTAGCCAAGAAGTAGTAGAGCAGCCATTGTTTGGTGGGGTCTGCGGGGGGACCTGATGGTAGGACACCGGCGACCGCTGTGAAAAAAAAGCAGAAGAGGCCTGGCCAAACTCAGCATCATGCAACAGCTGATGGATTCTGAGTTTGACTGAAGACTGTACCGCTGGCGACAATCTCCTTAGTGCTGGTATCAAGCCAAGAACAAACAAGTAATTTTCATCATTTTGTTGCTCTCTTCGTTGCTCTCTGCGCTCCTCTTTCTCTCTTCTCCGTTCCTCTTTCTCATTTTCCCTTGCTTCTTTTGATAAAAGGTACCGGTCCAACAAGTCTGGTGTCTCTGGTCGTTTTCTTTTGTTTGACGTAGACCTTGTCACATTTGGGCTGGAGAAGGTTGATCCTGAAGACATGCTTGCTGATGCTTCTCTGTCGCTGACATCTTTATGAATTACCACTTGATCAACCCCTTCATCCATATTTTCATGAGAAATATCGCTGTGAACAATGTAAAGACAAATTCAGTTTACATCAGAAACAATAACTCACACTGTGGGCCATGCCACACTTCATAGCCATTTTGACAAAATAGCTTAATGTTTAAATAATAATTTTGTTTAGATTCATACTAATTTAAATGTACCATATGTCAGGCAGCAAAATTTCAGCAGAGGTTACCTATACACAGAACATAAACTAATATATTGAACTATAGGTGTGATCGCATTGTGAACAGGGAACATGCAATGATATCATGTTAATCAATATTTAATGTCAATGCATTATAGCAGAGCTCACACAGCTATGTATTGTAATGTTCTAATGATAATTTTACCTTCGAAATTCTGTTGATGTTGCGAGGAACTCCATGACCTTCATGAATTTCCACGGTTTCTTCGTGTGTTTAGCAGCCTGTCCACTTCGGCTATCTTCTTCGTGCTTTTTTCGTGTGTCTGTATCTCTGAGGCTTTTCCATTTGTGTTTTACCTCCTCCACTACAGCACACAAACAATGGCAAGGAACGTACATGAAAGACAATTAAATTAAATGAAACTCACCATCAAGGCCCATTTGCTGTGCAATACCATTCCATAACAGTTCTCTTTTATCAAGATCTTTGTAATCGCTGTTGCGTTTGTCATCAAGTTCTTTGTGTTACGACACCAACGAGACCAGCAACTCTACATACATCTTGCCTTGCACTGGCAGTGTAGATGCACTGCCAGTTTAGATACAACTTGGCATGTATCTTCTTCGCCATTACGTATGTGTGCTCAGCAAGACAGTTTTGTGTTTGAGCGCCCCCAAGTTGTGTTTTACTGTAACTTCAGAAGCTCCAGACACGTGTGCAAAAGCGCCATTCTCATTGGTCGTATAGTTTTTGATGCGGAGCCTCAAACCAAAAAAACGAACCTGGGGCATTTTTCAAAAAAAAGGACGCTTTTTACGCGTGACGTTTTTCGCTTCGGTGTGCACACTCACATTGGTGCCCTTTGTTTATTCACGAGGCGTTAAACATCGGCGAATATCGCAAGCGAATTCCTCCCGGTGTGTACGGGCCCTAAAACAGATTTAACATCTTTCATTAGACCCATGTAGTCAGGCGGGATAGTTCTTTTTGAGATTGTTTGTATTTCTTACCAAGATTTGCCTTCTGTGGATTTTTTCTAACATCAGAGTCAAGGCCCGTACACACCGGGACGAAGATTCGCCAGCCGTTTTTCGCCACGTTTTTTGTGTTCACACCCAGGCGATTTTCGCTGACAATGAGCCGAGCGGACATGCAATTTCATTCCCTGACATTAGATGGCGCTTAGTGTAAAACAGAAATACTCCTGTACACAAGGTGGCGCTGAGCAACTTTACGCTTCTTAAAGTCGCTTTTCCCTCAGAAGAAGAGAGCAAGTATTTACGCGCTTGTCAGAATCAAACAAAGAAAACATGAATATTTCAAGCACCAGTAGCTCCAACTGGTGCTTGGTTCGGGGATATTTTAGAACGTCACTCATTATTACTTCACGGCAGTGTAGACGCTACTTGGCGTCTATCTTCTTCGCTGGTATGTGTGCTCAGAAAGGCAGTTTGATGTTTGAGCGCCCCCAAGTTGTGTTTTACTGTAACTTCAGAAGCTCCAGACATGTGTGCAAAATCACCATTCTCATTGGTCGTATAGTCTTTGACGCGGCGGGTCAAACCAAAAAACGAACCTGAGGCGTTTTTAAAAAAATGCCGCTTTTATACGTGGAGTTTTCACGTCGGTGTGCACACTCACATTGGTGCCTTTTGTTTATTCACGAGGTAACGAGTAACATCTGCGAATATCGCGCACAAAATTCGTCCCGGTGTGTACGGGCCTGCACACTGACCTTCTGACATGTGAGAGCTGTCCACACTTTGGACATTTCTTCTGTCTCTTCTCTTCCTCTGATCTCTGTTCTGTGGGTCTGTCTCTTCATCTGTAGTTGATGTTGATTCTTCATGTTGGTTTCCTTCTTCATCCTGGCTATCAGTTACATTAAAGCTCTGATTGTTTAGATCTGCTTCACTGTTCTCATCTTCCTCATAAGTATGAATCTCCATTACGGTGTCAGTCTCCTGCTTCAGATCAAGCTGACTGTTGTAGAACCCTTCTTTCTTCTCTTTAATCAGTGATGGTTCTGGTTCCTCCAGTTCCTCTTTATAAAGCGGAGGGTCCGGTTTCTCAAGTTCAACTCTGAAGTTCCTCTGCTGGTTGCAGAGATCCTCATCCTCATTCACCCAATGCTGGGGGAGGACTGCAGAAACACAGGACATTTATTATGTTTTAGAACTTTGCGCGTTGTTAATAAATACTATTAACTGCTTATCTGAAAACACCAAATGTCTGTGAAGACTCACATTCATCGATTTTGCTTCGATCAGAAGTAGGATTATAAATGCCATATGGACATTTTTATTTTCAAAATTGAAAACGTTTCACCTTATCTAAATTGTCAATTCCGAAATATCTGGTGAAAGACCTAGTTTAAATGTGCACCTGGGGAGGATTCAGACCTGAAACTGGACAGCATGGTCTACTTAGACTACATGGTTTTGGGTTACTATGAGTTCTTTGTCCTCAGCTGGGGGTTGGGGAGCCAGTGACTGGTCATCTCTTTCAGTTGTTAATGACCTATGTGAAACTGGTTTGTTCACCTCGCTCAAACCATCCTTTCTCTCTGGCTAAAACTCAAACCATGCAATCTTGGAAGGAGTAGTTTGTGGCCCTCAGGTGGAGGTGTACTGCAGACTCAGGTCCCCCTGAGTTTGTTCTGTGATGTTAGTAATGCAGCTAGAGAAACAACCTCTGCACAAACCTCTTTACCAACATGGCAAAACCAACTCTGGTGGACCTGAATTGGCTCGAGCAGGGGAACCACCCAGCCAGGTAAAGAGCCTTCCTGCATGGAGCAAGGGGGAACCCCGGCGTTAGGGTCCGAGCACAGGACAGGCGCTGCGCCGTACTGGGTGGAAGCCATTGGGGCCACTGGGAGCCGGACACCAAGACCCGGGCCAAGGACAGAGCCAGGACCCAGAAGACCCAGGAGCCACCCACCACCAGGCCTGCTTGGGTCGAACCTCGTCACCCCAAGCCAGCCCCGGTGCCCGACCCAAGCAGCTTCAGAGAGCTACACTCCTTTGATGAAGGTCACATACCTATGTGGTGGAGCTGCAGCTGTGGTTTCCAGCTGCTATCCAGCAGTCTGTGCTGACGACAGAGCTCCTCCTCGTTCTGGACGATGGTTCCTTCAGCAGCAGAAAGTTGTTCTCTGACAGAACCTTCCTGAGGTTCTGAAGACATGGTTCCTGCTCCGATCTTCAGCTCCAACTCCCACAAACACCGCCGTCCTCTTCACTGCAGCTCCGATCGATCATCTGCTAGTCTCACAATCACAGAAAAAGGTCCAAACAGAAACTTTTCTCCTGGTTGGAGATTTTCCTGAAAGTTCCTGTGATCCTGCAGGAGTCAGTTCTGCTCAGCCTGCAGAGCAAACAGAAAAGACTCTGGAAGCTTCCACATGTGAAACTTCAAGACAAAGAATCCAAACAACAAGATCTGATTGGTTGACTTTTGGAGGGAAAGCTGCAACAGTCTTCTGTGATTGGTTCAGCCGTCCCTGCCCCCACTAGTCCACTGCACAGGGGGCAACATTCCAGGGGGGGTTGGTAATCTCCTCCTTCTATTGTTTCTGCCCCACTGGCTCTTTCAAAATAAAGGCTTGTTGTAGCAGAAACCTGAATGGAACATCAGAATGGACTCAAACTGCTGCTGGTTTCAAAGCCTCGTTCTCAACTTCCAGCTGAACTCTTCATGAGTTTGAGCGTCTGTGACAAACTCTACAGTTGAACAACAGCAGTGAAAATCTCCATGGATGTCAACTGGGAGAGAATCAACATGAGATTTCCAAGAGTTTCTGCAGGAACTCATCACAAAGTCAGGAGCTGCAAGGCCTGATGGGAGATCTGGGATCCTATTGTGACATGAAGGAAACTCCTTCAAACAGGAAAGATTTCATCTGACACGATCACTTAGATGTTAACATGAAGATGGATCCCAGTGATTCAGCTGAAAAACATCCCATAATACGGTTCTAGATGGTTCTAGAGTGGTGTGGAGATTTCCTGTTTCTTTTTCCTGTTTCTCCAGAAACTAGAAGTCAAACCTGAAAGCAGAAGCTGCAAACTGAGTCTGTGAGGCCGATTTTCCAGCAGCACATCCTCCTCATCTGCTGCTGAGATGGAATGATGAAGCTCAGCTGAGGAACAGCAGGTTTCCTCTCACATGTTCCTGCTGCAGAAAACACTGTTTCATATCAACTCATCCAAATCCTGAAGGATCAACATGTTTGACTGAATTTACATGAAAAGAAAAGACGTCAAAGAAATCTGTCCAGATGGGAAAGACTGAAGGAATCCAAGTTTTTAGCAGATAGATGGAACTTTGTTTGATTTTCTAGCTCTGCTTTTCTCCAAAGATGAAGAACATCAAGAAATCACCAATAAATGCTGATCTGGAACATTCTGTCTGGGAGTCTGACTGACACTTTGACACTTTCTCCATTCTGCTTTGATCCGGGTCTGAACCTGCTTTACTGCCACCACAACACATCCAATCCCAGCCCAGAACCTGAAGCTGGTTCTGAACATGAAGCCGGTCTTCAGGGACAGCAGGACTGATGAGTTAGTGATCTTCTCAGATGGACTTCAGACCCCTTAGAGCTGAAACTCTCACTTTTCTCTAGGAATCAGCTTCTTGTTGACGACACACTGCTGCAGTCAGGGGAACACACAAGAAACACACACACAAAGACACACAAAGGGGGAGGAGCTTAGCTCAGGCATTGAAGTCATGGTTGAACTCTTCTGGGACTGATTTTAGACACAGAAAGCGCTCGTGTTGTAATCAATAAGATGATTGGTCAGCTTTAGCATCAATGGAAACATCACATGGTCTTTCATTAAAGTCCATTTAGATCATAGTTACAGAAATAAGAACTGATCAGAAGTCATGAATCAATGGATATTCAGAAACATTCAGAATATTTCACTAGTCTGATTGGAATCACTGTATTCAATAGAAACCAGCAAGAAAATGTAGATTTTCTCTCATGACCTCATTATTCATGTGAATTTATCAGCTGTAAGCCATAATTCAGACAAATGGAGCCAGTAATTCCAGAATAATCCTCACATAGATGTTGTGTGTGGAGCCCGTTTTCCTTTAGATGATCCAGCTCTTGGTCCACTGAACCTCCAACCTTCTTCCATTTGTTCAGCTGCTGGACAGAACAAAGAAAAACAACCAGATGTTTTTGCTGAGTCAGGAAAATGCCTGTTGGAGCTCCAACATGATTGTTGACGGTGTTCCTCCTCTTTCTGCTCCGCTGACGTCCTCATTTTCAGTTTCCTGATCAGACAAACTAAACTCTTTTCCAGGTTTGAATCATCATCAGAAGAAGAAACTTCCACCTTGGTGCCACATGCTCAGAGAATCCACTTCCAGAACAGCAGAGATTCCCGCCACATGTGACAGAGCATCCAGGTGATCTCCAACTACAGGACATCATCACCTGCCTGTGACAGTCACACCTCCATTCTAGATGCAGCCAATGACCTCTAGGCTGTCTGAGGCTCAGAACAACATGACAGCCAGGAAGACCATCCCTCCTCCTGACCACCAGCTGCTCTGTCTCACAATGGCTGCCATGAGGAAGACTCCATGAAGAGTTAACGCCCAGAGGTCTGCTGGACCAGACACCATCCTGACAGAGTGACCAGAGAGTGCAGAGCAGCTGCTAGACGTCTGATGTCTGACAGCAAATCTTCTAGCAGATGTCAGCTCCATCCCATCAGACGTTAGCTGACAGACTGGCGGCCATGAGCTGGAACAGCAGTCAGGAACACAGTCAGAGGGTGGAGATGGGCTGCAGGTGAAGCAGGAGTCCCCGCCAGTCATCCTGGACACCTGTGGACAAAAAACCAACACCTGCAAGAAAAGGCCAGAGGACAGCAATGGCAGAGATGACCAGCAGAGGGAGACAGAGGGACAGGGACAAACCAGGACACCTGCAGTAAGTCCAGACAAAAAGACATCAATGGTGGAATGAACTGGACAGTCAGTGAGCTAAACATTTAGATCAGACCAAGTGTAGGATGATCTGTTAGAAGATTTAGTGTCAGACGTCAGACAAATGACCTCATATACTGGATCTCCATAAATATACAAAATATTTACAGACAAGCTCTCAAAGTCCCACACAGACTAAAGCTGTGACATCATCAGGCAACAACAAAACAGCAACAAAGATTTCCTCAAATTAAAAAACTAAAAATGTCATTGACTTTAATCAACTGGATCTCCATCCGGTTGATCAGAACTGCATCCCAATCAGGTTCATCAAAGCTGTCGGTTTGATCCAGAAAGAGAACATTGGTCCATATTTTTAAAATCCATTTTAGCTCCGCTCCAGCTCACACATGTAGGCGGTTCTTTCAGAGGTGATGATGTTGGATGGAAGAACAAGTCTCTCAGGTGATGGAAGCAGCAGATATTGGAGGAGAAGATTTTATCTGAGAATATGGACAACTTCCAGACCAAAGCTTCCTGTCTCCAACAGTCTAGAACAGTTTGTCCTGCAGGAGGTTCCTGATGTTTACTTCTCTGCTGGATTTCCATTTTCCAGTGTTTCCACAACTGATGATGTCATCAATCTGATCTTTCATAACACTTTACTTCCTGGGTTCATTGACAGCAAATGTTCCTAAAGATCTGACCCCCTAAAAGCTCCAATAGCAGCTCAGCAGAAACTCTGATCTTTCTTGATGTGGAGGGGCGGAGCCTGAAGAGGAAGCATCTTTTTGCAGGTGGTGCTGCAGCTTTGGGCATGTTTTCCAACTCTTTAGCTTCTGCTGTTCATGGAGTCGTGTCCCTCTGTTCTTGGAAAGGAGAAACCTGCAGAGAACTTTTCCCATTTCCACTCCCTCCTTTCAGCTGCTGCCCATTATCCCCTCTGAGTCAGGAGGGAGGAGCTCTCATCTGTTCTGCCCACCCCCATCTAGAAAGACATCAGCACCACCTGAACATTCCAAAGCCCTTTTCCAACCCATTTCTACTGAGAAGGAACCAAACACATGAAGATTAGAACAGCTGGAACAGGATGAGGGGGAAGGCTAAAGATTCAAGTCTGTTTGTGAGTCAAAGATAGAATGAAGACAGAAATAATAGAAAACACAGAGTTGATTCAAAAGAACATTTATTAGATCCAAACAGGCTGCAGGAATTTTACAGACAGCTTTCAGTTTGAAGCCTTTTGACACTAAGATGCAGTTCTGTAAACAGCCAGCAGGTGTCTCCCTTTTCCCTCCTGCTTCAATGCAGTTGGTGTTGTTGCATCATCTGTCCCTGTTCCAGAGACAGAACCAGGATCCAACGCCTGACCCACACATAGATCTATATCATCCAGAAATGTTCTGTCTGATCAATGATTCCCTAAATCCTCGATTGGTCCATCCCAAAATCACATCTGTCAATCAAATGTAGATCAAAGAAGAAAGTGATGATCTAGAAAAGAATCTGTTTTGTCTGCAGGTCTGTTTTTCTCCAGATCCTGGAGCTGCTGAACATCTGAATCCAACCCATGTTTCGATTTTAAAATAGCTGAATTGGCTCCCTGTGCAATTCAGAATTGATTTTAAAGTTATTTTATTGCTTTACAAATCGTCTTGGGCCTTCATATTTATCTGACATGATTTTAAAGTGATGTCCTCTGATACAGGCCTTTTGGTTATTCCAAAAGTTAGAACTAAAACATACGGCGAGGCCTCATTCAGGTTTTACAGACTTCGCCTGTGGAACAGCCTCCCAGAGAGCCTCAGGAATGAAGAGACTCTTCATGTTTTTAAAAGAAGACTTAAGACCTACCTTTTTAATTATGGCCCGCAGCAGCAGTCACTGACTGCAAGGACCATATTGTTTTCGCAGTTGGAACGACGACTTCGCCGCCTTTCAGCGAGAATTTGACCCCCGCCGCATGCTCGAAAAGTCACCAAAATGTGCACACACCTGGGATAAATTGCAAATGAATTTTCCACAAAGTCAACGTCACCCCCCCGAAGACGATGACATCACGGCCAGCGATCCCGTCAAAAAAATGAATGGGCCGAAAATCGCGTATGGGGCCG
>JAUDJI010000973.1:0-11926 GCA_037389245.1 Oryzias sinensis | reverse complement strand
AGTTGCTGGATGGTTATCAATACGGTCAGGTTCAGATGTAATATAAAGCTAGAAGGGGCGGGGCCTGTCCACACACACTCAAATGTTATAAACACACCTGTTGGCTGCAAAAATGTCAACATGTCAACATGCACACAATACTGATAGTGTTCACACACGCATACTTATGCCTTCAAACCAACTAGTGTGAAATATTTCATTCGATCACTCAAAGTATTTTTGCAAAGGTGAGCTAACACCTGTGCTCAGGGGAGTGTTTATGTTCTTCTAAGATGAATGGTGGAATGTGAAAAGAAGGAGGGAGAGTTCTGCTGCAGCAGGTGCGGCAGCCAGAACCCCCCCAACGCCACTCAACAGTATGCAGAGAACAACCGCCCCTTGGGTGACCACATCCGCCACCCAGGCCAGGGCCAGCAGGAGCGCCCGAGGCCCCCAGAGCCAGAGAGCGCAGCCCTGGCCCAACCAGGAGAGCAGCCCCCCCACCGCGCCAGGAGGGCCCAGCGCCGGGCCCCACCTTAGAAGAGTGCCCTCAGCCCCAGACAAGCGCCTCAACCAGGAGGTTTGGACATTCTCCCGCCCAACCCCAGGTACGGGCCAGGACCCCCCAAGGAAGACACGCTCCAGGCAGCCACCCACCCGGCCCACGGTGGGTCGAGGAAGGAGCAAGGCAGGGGCCAGCCGCCCCCGCCCAGGAGGAGGGCACACAGGAGAAGAGGGGGTCCACAAGAGATGTTGTAAACATGGCCCGACCAGGCTCACCCACAGTTGGAAATTTGGCGAGGCCCAGCACTCAGGGGCAAGGACCAGAACCCACACCACAGGGACACGGACACCCCCGGCTCAGGTGTGATGCTATCCCCGGCTCTTGGCCTTGCCAGAGAGCTCAGGGATCCCTCTCCCTGCGTGGAGAGAGCACCGCCGGGCCCAGAAAACCAGCACCCAGGGGACCTGGCCACCGTTGCCAAGGGCCCAGTTCCCCCTACCAGGGATGGGGTAGGGGTCAGATGGTCCAAGGTTCCACCTTGTTTGCAAAATGCGTGTGTGTTTGTGAGGGTGTGTGTGTGCATGTATGTGTGTATATGTTGGAATGTATATTTGGAGGAGTAAAGGGTGTGTGTACTAAGGGGGTGCAGTTAAAATTGGTGGGTAGGGCACTGAGGGGACATCTCCTGATTACTCACAGTGATGTCCCATCACCCTCCCAACCAAGGGGCCCTAAATGCCCCTTGGTTGGGATTACAGAAAATAAAATTACAGAAAAAACATTCTTTTAGATGATCGTACTGCTCTGACATCACTTTTATTGTTCCAGTTTTTAATGCTTATATTGAGCACAAGTTTATCACTATGTAAACAGTTCATAAAGTCCTTTACTTAAAACTAATTTTTTCTTTGTTGTAGCCTTAATTCAGCCATTTTTTGTTTGATATACAGTAAGCAATATTACCTTCAGTCACTTTGCTTTGTTTTTTTTTATCTTCAAAACATTTTCTTCAAACTCAAATTTAATATAGTTGATTTAGTATTGAGCCTGGTGAGATAGTAGTAGATGTTCTGGTGCAAAACCCTAAAAAATCGAGAAAAATGAAAAGAATTCAGCCAGTATAAACATGTGAAGGCATCCACAGTGTCTGGTTCTTGAGTTTGTATTTATTATGGCTGACAGTGGATGTTTCTTCCTTTGAAAAGCAGTAATGGAACCATTACAGTCATGTATAAATTAATGCCATCGGGAGTTTTATTTTTGGTGTGGAGACTTTATGTCTCCAGGTGGCTTCATGTGTTATTTACGGTGGCCGAGAGGTGCAAGACACGTTTACATTTAAGATACAACCGACAACAAATCCCAGTACAAATTACCAAAACCTGAAACACAACAGCAAAACACGGAACAAATTACCAAAACCTGAAACACAACAGCAAAACACAGAACAAATTACCAAAACACAGAACAAATTACCAAATCCTGAAACACAACAGCAAAACACAGAACAAATTACCAAAACACAGAACAAATTACCAAAACACAGAACAAATTACCAAAACACAGAACAAATTACCAAAACCTGAAACACAACAGCAAAACACGGAACAAATTACCAAATCCTGAAAACACAACAAGGAAAGCGGAGACACTTTTTTTAAATGTATTACTACAATAAAAATTACTTCAATTTTTTGCACGGTAAGGATTCTGGGTCACTGTCGGTGTTTTGCACTTTCCGGCCGCCCGGCCGAGAAGTGCAAAACACAACAGCAACAAGAGCTGCTAATAAAGGTTAATACCGGAAGTGACGTAACGATAACGTATATGATTTGTTGTTGAGCTGCACGCGGGCAGTTAGCAGCAAAATCAGACGGGTCCAAAAGAGGTCATTAACTCGAGCCAGGTGAGGCTAAACAATGTTTTGCCCTTTTTGTGGAGTCCATTTTGGGGCATTTGTACCCTTGGCTTTTGTGCTTCTTGCGGACGGTCTTTGGAGCTGTTAAGAGGCACGGAGCAAGCCGGAGGATCAGACGTCCTGCAACACTGTATCAAGTATTTCAACGAGGGTCACTCGTACAGCGTTATTTTGGACATGCTATTGAGTTTGCATGGTGTAAGGATGAGTTTGAGGACTCTTAAAAGTAAACTTAACCAGTCTGGGCTGTATCGAAGAAAGTATTATAGCTCAAGAACAACTGTAATTAATGCAATCAGAGCAGAACTTTGTGGGCCTGGCCAACTATTCGGTTATCGAACTATGTGGCAGGTGCTAAAACAAAAGCACCAACTCCAAGTGAAGAGAGATACTGTAATGGAGTTACTCCGGGAGCTGAATCCTCGAGGATGCCAGAGCAGAGCTCGCAGACGATTCATCAGGAGAACCTATCATTCCCTGGGACCTAACTACATGTGGCATGCCGATGGCTATGACAAACTTAAACCATTTGGTTTGGCCATTTCAGGATGCATAGATGGATTTTCTCGTAAAGTTCTGTGGCTCAAATGTGGAGCAACAAATAATAACCCAACAGTTATCGCTCACAATTTCCTGTCATGTATACGAAACCTCAATGTAGTCCCCATGAGGCTCAGAACTGATTGTGGCACTGAAAACGGCATCATGGCTGCTGTTCAGTGTACACTACGCCACCAACACAATGACCACTACAGCGGAGAGTCCAGCCACATGTTTGGTTCATCTACCAGTAACCAGCGAATTGAGTCCTGGTGGTCTATCTATCGAAAAGGAAGGTAAACATATACACACATATATACAATTTATTTTACTTTTATGAAATTACTGTAATCAAATTAAAAATATATTTTTCATAGGGCTCAGTTTTGGATGGAGCTATTTGCTGATCTGAGAGATGCTGGCCACTTTAACGGGAGTCAGGAGCATCAGAGGCTGTCGAGATACAGCTTTGGGGATGTTGTTCAAAAAGACCTAGATGAGTGTGTGAAGCTATGGAACACTCACCGAATCCGTCCTTCGAGAACAGCTTCATGTCCAGGAGGAGTGCCCAATGAGCTGTACTATTTACCTCACAGGTAATGGGTTGTTGGTTATTAATTGCATAAATGTAAATAAATACTGTTGTCTTCCATTTTATTCAGGCATGGGTCCAGGGACTGTGGATTCATTATTCAACATGATGAGCTGGATGCTTTTCCAGAGTCCAGTCTGTCACTACCTTCGTGCGGGGACCCAAACACACAGGAGTACCTCGACTTTGTTATGGACCACAATCGTTTTCAAAAGCCAGAAAACTGGGAGTCAGCCTCAGAACTATACATGAAGCTCAAAGAAATTGCTCAGCTCTAAATTAGGATAATATAAAATTACCACTGTAACTAAGTGCATGTCTTTTGTTTTTTATGGTTGAGCTGCTAAAAGTTTGCATATAATTTTTCCATAGTGTTTTTTGATTTTGTAGTCTGTTCACCCAAAAGCGATGTGTGACTAAATGTTACATTCTAAAAAATAAACAAACCATAAAAATCTGAAATATTGCACATTGTTTATTAAAGATCCTGAACATTGTTAAATTAAAAAAAAGACGCAAAAATAACTTTGCGCAAGTTTAACACAACAAAAAAAAAAGCTCCCCAAAAAGCATATTGTACTTCTAAAAATAAAATTAAAATGTAACAGAATTTTGAACAATTATATATTTAAAAAAAGGCAAGACCCAGTGATTTTCCACTGCCACTGGCAGGTCCCTAGCTCGCTCGCCCAGCAGGCGACCTAGTAAACAGCTATAAATAATAAAAGCTATAAACAGCTGTAAATAAATTAAATGAAAAGAACTGCCTTAAACGTCAAATTTGCAATTAAAACGATTTAAGAACAACTTAACAAGAATTTAAACCTTGAGTAAAATGGCTTAGGAGCAGCCAAACCCCGGAGAATTTTGAATCCCAAAGTCCATCTGTGACTTGAACAGAGTGTACGACTCCAGCAGAGGCAATTTGATTGCGTTTAGGCATGTATTTGCCATCGGATACATGGAGTTGTCGAGGAACTGTAGCCTTGGCAGTGGGTCCAATCCAGAAGGGGGAAGTGATGTTAGCCCAGTGGCAAACATTAAAACATCCTCCAATGTTACAGGACTCTGTCCTTCTGGAGAAGAAAAAAAAACAAAAATCAGAGTTTTAACAAATAGTTCCAAACAACAAAAGTATTTACAAACCTTCACAATCTAGGAGATAGTCTGCCCAGTAGCCCACAGTTTGACCCTCAAGCAGTCTCCTGTTGCTGCCTGATGGACTAAAGTCCGGTTTGAAGAGTCTCTCCAGTTCCAGCCCAGTGAGCTGCTTTTCAGTGTGACACAGGACTGGACACAGCAAATTTGGGTGTTGCTGCAGCGCATCCAAAAAATGAAGAGCCGAAAGACCATCTTTAAATCTAGAAAGAAAAAAAACATGTCACTTCCTGCCCTGTATTAATACAGTGAAAGTACTTAACAGACCCTGTAGAATGTGTATTCAAATTACCAATTGAGGTTGTTCCCATATACTGGGATCTATCCTATTACACACTGTATTCACAACACAGACATAGCATTAATATAAGCGCCATTTTGTGAATTAGCAATTTTATAAGAATTGTTTTAATTTTTTTATATCTATTCAGCTAAAAAGGGGTGACTAACCCTGGTCCTCAAGAGAATCAACCCTGTCTGTTTTCCAGCTCTCCTTGGATTGCAAGATGCCTAAATCATCATTTGTTTACAACAGAAGTTCCTGTTTCTTCTACGGCCGTTTCCGGTATTTTAGACAGTTCTGCACATGTCAAATGATTTATTCTGATGGAAAGTATGGCGTATGTAAAAGTTTGTTATAATCGGTTAAAGTTTTTTCCGGGCTCATGTAGAAAGTTCCATTCTAATCCAATCTTTCATCCGGTCAGAGACATTTTGTGTATGAAACCGCATATAGGGAAACGAGCAAGACTAGGGGTGATCCGGCCCACCTCCATGTTTGGTCCGGCCCCGCATTTTTAGTTCCAGTCTGGCCATGGGATATTGACCCACATAGAACATGACATTTTAATCTGTCCTTCTGCAGTCTGTGCCCCAATCTAAACCCCTCTAAAAATCCCTGTCAAGTAGAAGAGAAGACAGTGTTCTCTTTCTACGTCGCAGTTCATCTTTTGTGGTTCTCTCACTCTGTTACAGAGATTCTGCTGCTTCTTTTTTCAAACGGCGCACCATGTTCTGATTGGCTGGAGATCTTGTCAATCTCCTTCGTGACGTGTCTCCTGTACAGAAACGCACAGCTTTAAAGATCTGCAGAAATCGTTGATCGTGATCAGATCTTTGTTTTCATTCTATACTTATGGACTTTATTACTATGAACGGTTGAACTTTGAGAGGAATGTGTGAGAAAAGTGAAAAGTGCAGAAAGTGTGTAGTGAGGAGTTTTACTGCCATTAAACGTCCGGAATCCTACTCCCCAGATTTCATCGTTCTCGGTTATTCTTAGAACATAACTACTGAAATAAACAAGGGAACTCTGTTCTGGTGAAAAGGTGATCCAGATATCAGTCCAGCTGCAGCAGAAGACAAAAAGAAACTAAAGCGTATCTCAGGGGTAGGCAAACTTTTTAACTCGCAGGCCTCATAGGGTTCTAAAATTTGATCGAAGGGCTGGACCAGGAGCAGATGCATAGAGTGTTTTTGTAATCCACCTTATAAGAGAAAGAAACAACACAAATTATTAATAATAAATAATAATTTAAAACAGAACATTTTTAAATTTTTCTTTCAAAACTGTGGCTTTTGTTCTTAATGTAGAGCCAATGGTTCGATGTACCTCATGTAAAACGCAAACCTAGAGAAATGCAGCGTTCATGTGGTGTTTGAATGATTGGAAGGATGAAAAAAAAAAAATCTTCAAACACCACACGGATGCTGGAGCAGGGTCCCCTACCTAATCTTTTCTTGTGAGGACCTCAAAACATTTTTCTCCGTGCCCGATTCTAAACTTCTTCTGTCTTTCTTTTGTTGTGAGGTAATTTGGGACCTTAAAGGTATGTATAATGCAATATGAATACAGTTTCATTCATTCATGATACTTTTAATGAAAACACTGTTTATGAAATAAAAAAACAACCAAATAACTTTTTTTGTGATCTTCATAGGGAAAAAAAATCAGGAAAAATAACAAATTTCAAACATATAACCAATAAATAGTGGATCCCCTCACATCATAGTCTCGTTGAGTCTTTGGAGGCTGCAGCTCCTCGCATAAAATACTTTGCCCTAAACTTCATGAATCAAACGAAGCAGCTGCACGTCTGATTCTTATGGTGGAATTTCAGAGACACGGTAAAAATAATTCTGGAGGATTTATGTCGAGAGAAAGTCGAAATGATGCCAGAGAGAAGTAAGGCCAAGCCTTTAAGAATAATTCAGTCTTCACAAAACAAAATGGCTAGTGTCAGTAAAGCAGAGTTTCATCTGTCCATCTGTAACCTTTGTCATAAACCTGTCATGCACAGAACACCAAAGCTGAAGGTAAACAGTGTTTCATACGCCCCCTCCTTCTGATGAAACGTCTTGTTTCTACATAAAACAAAGATGAAAATAATCTGTTATATTAGCATTACAACCTCGAAAATGCTAAAAGCGCGCCTCCTCAGATAAAAATGTCACTCAGACTTTGAGATCTTTTGTGAATAAAGAAAGGATGTAAGTGGACAGCTACAGGGATACCGACAGCTTCATCAACAGGCTGCAGAGATCCTGCAAAACGCCGATAAATAAATGAAACATTAATACACAGTCAATCACATAAATGAGCTTCCAAACATTTGGAACGTTATCAATAAGCATTTAGCTCACCTGTTCAACAAAGTTAAGTCGGTCTGCTCTACTGTGTGACATTCACTTGCTGCTCTGTAGCAACATTTCCATTTTTTTCTCGAAATTTTATTTTGACTTAACTCTCGCCATTTTGACTTTAATCTCAACATATATCCCCAAGAATTTTCTTCTCACCGTGACCCTAAAACTCTGTTTTAGTTTCTCATTCAGTGATAATGAAAAAAATTCAAATTCTTATATAAAGAGGTTAAAACCCGAAAAAGCAAGGAGGAAGAAGAACTGAGATGCAGAAGAAAATAACCAAAGATTGACCTCTGCAATTAATTTGAATATAATCTTACCTGTCAAGTACAGATGAGTTGCGGTCGATTATATACCATCGGAGATAGTCAGACACAATGTCTTTCTTTTCTTCAATCTTTGAAATATGTCTCAGACAACCTGCTGTCTGCAGCATAGTGCTGTGTTTCATGAGACATTCACGCAGGACATCCACTGATGTAGAATTCTCAAGCTGTAAAACATAAAAATGGACATAAACACTAAATTAAGTTATTGCATCTCGCTGAAATTGTTTTCTAGGATGAAAGAACCCTTGGTGTAAACATATACAGATGGAGCTAATGTAGAATAAGTCATAAAAAGTGAAAAGTCCAGCAGAACAAGCAAATGCAATAATTCTACCTTATAACACTGAAATTGTGTGGTGTTCTCACCTCTTGTAAAGCTTTCCTTGTTTCGTCTTCAGTTATTGAAGCAACTGTTGCTCTGAATAGAGTCTGTCCAGCAAGATAATGAACCAGATTTTCTGACAGGAAGTGAGGTCCCGGACCACCGTGCACAACTGACACAGCAATCATCTTCCCAGCTATGTAGTAGGCATCCTCCCTGACAGCTTCAATAAATACAGATTTAAAGATGTTACACACACACCGTATTTTCACGACCACAGGGCGCACTGGATTATAGGGCACAGTCTCAGTTGTGTTTTTTTTTTCTATATTTAACACATGAAAAAAGGCGCACCTGGTTTTAGGCATGTTATAACATCCCGGTAAAACATGCATGCTAGTGTGTGTTTGAAAAAGGCAGTGGGAGCAAAACTGAGTTAGTTGTGATTTATTTAGTATTTTTTCAGTCATCAATCAACATCCAAAAACCCATCAAAGTCCTCATCTTCTGGATCTGAAATGAACAGCTGGGCTACATTTCTATCAAACACACAACGCCCGGATGGAAAGATAACGGCGTTTCATCAAACCAAAGTGAAAGCTTCTTCTAAAAGCGTTACTGCCCTCAGTCATATGGTGACTGTACAGAAGCTTCTCCCAGCTGTTCTCTGATGGTTAATCCATGGCTCGAGTCGACTTCCCGCAGAAACTCAGCTGCATCAGCTTGACTTGTGGGAGTTGGTTTTCCAGTGTCCTCCACTTGTGAACCATGGATTCATTCATCTGAAATTGTCTGGCAGCTGCTGTATGTATGTATGTATGTATGTATATATATATACACACACACACACACATATACACAATTACTAAAGCATACGTGTTGAATAAAGCAAATATCCGACCAGCTTACCATTTGCATTGTAGACCAAGAACCGATGTCCTTCTGGTCCATCAAAAATGGGACGGTCTCTAAGATGTTTCATTAGCAGACTCAGAAACTCTCGCTTTGGGCCACCTGCATCAAGTCCTTCTTCAAAAACACCAGCATCATCTGTAAAGTTAACTAGCATGTCACAGGTTTCAGAGTAGGATGAACGCTTGAAACCTCTAACTGCTCCATCCCAAACATTCGCCCTCGAGATGTTGAACCTGCTGACTCTGTCATGATCAATATCATGGGACAAGTTGCCTATAATGTCAGACAGAGTAATGTTTGTGTCTTCCCTATAACAACAAAAGTGACAGACAATAATCAATTGCATGAATTGTTTCGTATCAAATTTATGCACACACAGAGAAAGAGAGCTTACACTGATGTGTGTGCATTTGGTGAAGCAACTTCAACCACATCTTCATCCTCTTCCTCAATACAAGGCGCACACAGTTCCGTGTATTGACTGTTAGAAAATTATCATTTTTAATATATTCCATTAAATTACTTTTTATATGCACAGATTTTTACAAAACCTAAAGTTCTTTTATAATGCATACTCTAGATTAGAAATTAAAAGAAACACTATCATTTCTAACTTACCTATAAGGGCTCTTGACTGGATCCTCTATGTCAGATGTCACAACCTGAAGAATAAAAAAATTAGAACAGCAATATTACCACGAAATTACAAGCTGACACAAAATGCCCGAGTACCGGTCCAGGTTGTAGTGTGGATGAATGTCCTGGAGCTTCTCTAAAATAATATTTTAAAAAAGTACATGAAATTATAACATTAAGATATAGACTATAACAACATAGTGGGTAATAGTTTGATTCTGGGCTACAAAAGTGATAAATACAACAACTTCCTTGTACATGACATACAGTATAACATCTCTATCTGTGTTTATCAGGGACAAAGTTTAAGACTGGTAACATCAACAAGAAAAATGTTTCTTTTGTAAAAATAAATAATGAAGTAAATAAATAAAATATGTACTTACTCTGTTTCAATGTGTTTGGGATCAGGGGTGCTGTAGTCTTGTGGCTCAAAAACCTCAGAAGAAAAGTATACTTTAAGATTACATTTTAACAGTTCTTTTACTGTTTCCATACCCTTACAATGGTGTAAAGGTAGTCACTGTATATGAAATTACCAGTTGATTAAAAAAGAAATAAAATACATCAATGGATTTTGTAAAAATGTTCCCAAGTACAGATTTAAAGATAAAAAAACATACCACAGTGTCGGCATGATAGAACTCTGCTGTGCTTTTAGATGTGATGACAACTTCGCAGTCAGAATCGGAAGTATCATCTGCTGTAGAAGGAGTTGAAAAATATGTTATTGTGTAATAAAGAATATTTGTTATGTAAAAACTGTAAATACTGAGAACAACATACCTCCTTCAAAGTGTCTCTCAGAGCAAATGAAAAGAGTGATCCTGGAGTAGTTCTTTCCTATTTCTTTTTTATATTCTTCAAGTGTGAAAGGTCTTTCTGTCCCTGGCACATTCACCACCTTGGTGCAGTCTGGGTATAAAAGAACATACGGCCCCTCACCCAGGTCCTTGTTAAATGTGGTCATTTTAATTGCAGCCCGTTTCAGGAGGTCCTGCGCCGTTGTGTCCGGGTTTGTATTTAATGGGAGAGTTTTTCCTCTTAGGGCTTTTAAGTCATATCCTTGTCTGCTCATTAATCCAATGTTTATCTAGTAACAAAGAGTGATGATTAAAAAAACATCAATATAATTTCTTTTCACTGTTACATTGTAAAAACAGTTAAAACAACTTACCTGCACAGTTTTGCATTGTTTAAATGGTACTTTGGAGTGGGTAAAAGACTGTCTCTCTTTTGATTTTGAGTTTCTGTAATCCAGAAACTGCTTGTATGTGGGATTTGTATTTTCTGCCGGCACAAAAACAGTTCCACATCAAAACAGTTACCACTATATCGATTACTCAAAGCATGATGACACTGAAGTTGGCTTCCAATTCACAGCTTCCTATTCGCAAGGGCACTAAAGGAAGGAACATTCAATTTTTTCCACACTGAGAACCTCTAAAACCAGGTCCAGTTGAAAAACCACAGTATGTATAAAACCTGGATTAAATTACGCTTTAGATAGTATAGAATATATATTAGGAGACAGTTTCTAATTTGTGAAACCTTTATGTGTTTTTTGAAACTGCGAAATATGATCAAATAAAGGTCTGACAGATCAGAAACTGTGTCTAATATATTCTTTACTATCTATGCATAATTTAAACTAGGTTTTAGCAGTCCAGGTCCAGCGTTTTTTCAATAGGACCGGATCCTAGGTGGTATTAGTGTGAAAAATCCAGTGGAATGTTCCTTAAAAGTACCTCGCGAATCGGAAGCTGTGAATAGGAAGCCTAACTTCAGCGTCGCTAAAGCATGTCAGTATAGAAGATTCCATTCCCTATGTAGTTTCTTTTTGGAATAATTTAGTTTATCCTTTAGAATGGAAAAAGATTTGGAATTTACCAGCAAAATACTTTTTAACCAATAAAGTGAAAGAAATCTCATTCAAACTAATCCATAAATTCTATCCATCCAAACTATATCTGCAAAGGTTTAAAGAAAATATTGATGTAGCCTGCTCTTTTTGTCCCTGAAGATGCTGTACATTTATTTTGGTCATGTCCATTTTCCACAACTCTCTGGTCTAAAGTTGTCATTTCATTTCCGCACACATAGACCCAGACTTCCACCTGTACTTAAAACATGTTATGTTTGGCCTCACCCACTGTCCATCTCATAAAAAAGAACAATTGAATGTCATTAACCTTTTATCATTTTTATGCAAATGGAACATTCATAAATCAAAAGTTACAAACCATACCCCTCATTTCTCAATCTTTATCAATGAGTTCAAACAATACATTAAGACGATAAGAAACTCCAACAATAAGAAAACCATTAAAACATTTGATCTGTGTGTCAGTTTCAATATATCTGCGTAAAATGTAACAATAACCCC
>JAUDJI010000972.1:0-11929 GCA_037389245.1 Oryzias sinensis | reverse complement strand
TTAGTAATATTTTTAATTATTTAATATAAATGTCATTTGTGATGTCCTTTATTGATGTTATATTATATAGATTATTTCTGAATGTTGTGTTGCTGCCACAGATAAATGAAATTTCCCCATTGTGGGATCAATAAAGTCATCTATCTATCTATCTATCTATCTCATCATCAGCTCTGATCCTCCTTCACCAACAGATCAGCTGCTCCTCCACTGATTGGCTCTTCTCTTGTGTTTCTCTCAGGTTCAGGTGAATGCAGTCAGACAGCAGTGGGAGGCAGAGGAAGCTGCCATCAGCTGCTGCACTTCTGCTCTCCCTCCACCAGGTGGAGACATGGAGCTGCAGCAGCAACATTTCCATTCAGTCACTTTGACACAGAAACAACAAACTTCCTGTTTCTACACTTCAGGAAACATGAAGAAGAACAGACAGAAATCAAAGAATGAGGAGAATAGAAAGAAAGACATGAATTCTTCCTTTCAAAGCTCCAACAGAGACTTTCTAATGAACTTTGACCTCCACACGGAGGAGAACAGGAATGTTTGGAGTCAGAACTGAAAAAGCCAACAAGCATCAGCTGATTGTTGTTGAGGTGATGAAGAAGAGTCCTCCATGTTGTTGATCCAACAATGATGAAGCTTTGGAAACAGCAGAGAGTTTGCAGAGAAAGAAGAAGATCTTCTCCAAACATTCAGAAACAAACAGTCAAGTTAGTGAAGACAAAGTTCCAGAAACAAACTCACTTCAGTTTCTGCAAAGAGATGAAGAGGAAGAAGAGTCTCCCTCACCGTGTCAACGCAGCTGCAGCACTGATCACTGACTCACAACCAGGAAGAGTCCACCTGGATGGAGGCGAGGCGGGGCAGCACAGGTGGGCGGGGCAGCACAGGTGGGCGGGGCAACACAGGTGGGCGGGGCAACACAGGTGGGCGGGGCAACACAGGTGGAGCAGCCCTCCTGGAATCAAACCCTCAACCTGCCTGTTGTCCACCAAGTGAACAGCCACTGCTCCACAGTCAGAGGATCAGGATCTGATCAGGTTTTGTCCTGACATGAAAAAGGGGGCGGGGCTTCTTGTTGGAGGTGAAATGACTGTCAGGAGCTGCAGGATGTTTCTTTCACTAAAGACAGAGAACAGGTTCAAGAAGAAACCTGACACCACCTGACAGCAGCTGAGAGGAGGGGCGGAGCTTCAAGCTGATTGACAGGTTGTTGATCTCAGTGACTGAGAAAGGTGAGGTCATGTGACCTTCTGCTTCCAGACGTGCATGACCCCCCCTCATCTGTCATCTACTGACACTGAAGCAGAAACTCTGATGGAGCTGAAGGGAGGGGCCTGACTATTTCCTGGAAACAGCTCCTTCTGATCATCAGTCAGACTCAGAGGAACAGAGAGTTTGTTCACATGCAGCTCAGGAAAATGGCTGACAGTCAAGCTGAGAAGCTTTTCTTTCCATGTCTGTTAGAATCACAACCTTTCAAATCCACAAGATCCTGAAAGTGAAGCAGAAGCTGAGAAAGGAGCAGATTGAAGTCAGAGTGGGAACAAGTCAGAACAAGCAGAGATTTGATCCCAAAGCCAACGGTGAACCACATTCCTGAATGAGTCTGTGTTCCTCAGGAACAGGGCGTGTCTGATTCTGCAGAACATCAAGGTTTCCTGCAGCTGGATGGAAGGAGTGCTGCCCCCTGGTGGACAGGAACTCAGCAGTGCAGCTTCAGGATGGAGTGGCTTCCAACAGATCAGATCAACGTTCTGCTCTCTGCTAAAGAGGCAGAACGTCTCCTTCTAAGAAGAATCCAGAGTTCCTGATCACAAACATCAACTGAAGCCCAAATCAGAGCTGATCAGACTGCATGGAGCCCAAGCTCCAGAAAAGAGGAGAGAAGAAGAAGAAGAAGTCGTCCACATGAAGCTTCACCTTAGAGGAAAAGAGGAGCTGCTGAACTAAAGTACTCGAGTACTGAGGAAGACTTTCAAGCTCTGATGGATTCTGTAGAACATCTGGAACTAGAATGTAGAAAGTGCTTCAGTTCCATCAGCTGTCAGTCTGCAGCAGCTTCATCTGCTGCCTCCATCCTCTCTCTGGGAGTCTCTGCAGAGTTTTTCTGCAGCAACAATGACAAAGACTGAAGCTGCTGTGCTGCCCTCTAGTGGCAAACATGGCATCTGCAGCACACATTTCTACTTGGTTGTTTTCTGCTTTCATAGAAAGAAACAAATAATATTTAATCTGAATACAAACCAACAGTCCACTCAGACAATGTTTCCTCCTTCAGTGTCACATCCAGAAACACTGAACAGTCTTCATCAGTGAAGAAGATTCTCATCTTCTTACCAGCTTCCTGCTCTGAAGGAAACATCTTCATCATCATCATCATCATCATCATCATCATCATCATCATCATCATGGACAGCCAGACCAACCTCTGTAGAAACACAATCCTCTAGTTCCAGACTAAAGAAATGATCCCTGAAAGTAGAGTCTTAGTGAGTTCTGGATGTTGTTTGTCCTCTTCTGTCTGCAGACAGGAACTCCTGCTCCTGGTCTCCTCCTGCAGATCACAGACTCACACCTCCTCCAATCAGACTGCAGCTTGTTTCTGAATAAAAAAGCATTTTAGTTCTTTTCAATCATTAAAGTAATCTATCAGTGAAATGTTGAAATAGCTTCAACTCCACCAAGTATTCCCCAACATCTGTGTCCAGTTGTGTCAAACTATCTTCTTCTCTGTTGGGTTCAGCTGTCTCAGAGATTAGTAGTCATCCTAAAGCCTTCATCTATCTGATCACAGATGGATTCTGGAACCTTATCAGACATATCAGGAACCTTCACTAAGCATCATCCTATGTTCATCTTTACTCTCCATGAAGTGACTGCAGCAGGAATTGAGAGACCAAACTGATAACTTAGCAGTCTGTGATCTGCAGGAAATGGGTTTATTCAGACATACCTCTGGTTTGTCTGAAGATTAATAACCCCTCTTGTTAAAGTAAAATATGTCCAACACAAGAGGCCCTCAGTTCTCATCAATGCAGACCAGCTGTTAGACAGGACAAGTTAAAAAAAGAAGAAAAAAGGAAATGAGGATCTATTGGTGAGTCACAGTCCTGGAAACATGAGTTGTGCTCTGATGAAGACGCCTGATCCAAATGTGGAGTTTTGAAATGTTCTTCATGAGATTCAAACTGAATGAACACAGAGAGGCCCAGAGTGACCCCCATTTCTCCAGTGGCTGACTCCGCCCCTTAGGACGTCCCCCTGTGTGGATCAGTGGAACCTGCTGCAAATGCAGGCTCTGGTTCTAACTGCTGGATCAGAAGTGGAATGGGAGCTGTAGTGGTGTGTCTGCAGCTGGATGTGGAACACATGAGGGAGGGGGTCAAAGGTCAATCTTTCTTCCAAACAAATGTTGTCAGTCTGTTCTCCAACAATGCTCCAACATCTTCAAAGGTTTCTGGTCCCAAATCCAGAGTGGAGCTGGTAGGACGTGATCATTTCAGCCTCAGATTTGGGATCTGTCATCTCTCTGCCACCGTGACACCGAGTGATGAGTTCAGGCTCCAAAGCGGCCCCATCGCTGGCTTTAGGGACTATTCCAAAAGCTTTCAATGATGGCGGGGAATGAACATTAGGAACAGATGACGGCTTGAAATGTCTGCTGTTGGTTTCTGATCCAGACAGAAATTCAATCAAACGTCTGTGAATCCAGGATTTCCTTAGAATCTTTGACTCTAGATTCAGATCCATCTGGTTCAAAGGATGAAACTGCAGCTAAAAGTCTTTCAAAAGTCCAAATCCTCAAAGATGAAACAGAAAGTTCCTAGAAAGTCAAATGAAAAACATGACCCAACTCCCAATGTCAAAGTGCCTAGGATAGTACAAGGGCTACATTGGCAATAGCGTGAAGGTTTTGCTTAGGAACCACGACTGGATGAAGCTCATTGCACCCTTATGTGACGTGTGCGCTTACTGTAAATATTGCTGCAAATACTTCTGTTTGTCATAGTCATAACAATGTTTAGTAGATGGATTCCACTCATTTTATCATTAATTTTCCTTTATTTTCTAATCAATGTATGACTTAATATTAGATGGTAGTTTGACATACTTGTAGTTGTTAGAATTGTATTATTCCATTATTTTAGGGCTTTAAATAAACCAATCAGAACAATGACTACAGCATCACTAACTGAGCTTGTGTTGATGTTTCTAGTCTAAACACAGAAATAAAGAAAACCTGTCTGACTGGATCTGAGGACAGAGTGACCTTTTTGTGATGCAGAGTTGAAGTTTCTGCTCAACACATGAGTTCACGTCAGAGTAACACACCATAAAGAAAAGTTATAGTATGAACATGGATAGATGTGTGTAGTTCATTTATTTGTCCTGTGTTAGATTGTTTCTACCGGAAACAAGTTATCTATTAGACAACTACTATACGTCTATGGTAGATGTAGATCTACTGGATGTTTCAGAAAACTCTACTTTCTTATTCTACTAAAGGTCTACCATTATTGTTCTGAAGGATCTCAGCATTGAGGTCTACATCTACCTGTAGTCATCCAATCTGTGGATAGTTTTAGATTTCTATCTGAATTTTTATTTTAGGACAGGAATCTGCATCCATAAACTATAAAATAGATGTTTGAGTTAGTTTCTCACTGACTAAAAAGTTAGTGAGAGCCACGCTTTACTGAAATGATGTAAAAATATGTAATGATTATAAGTAATAAGCTAGCAATTTACTTTATTGATCAGGAATGTGTAGCAATGATTACTGTATTAATGTGATGATGTGTTTGTCACGGCTGGAAGGACGGAAACCCAGAGAGAGGAATCAGGCTGAGACTCAGGAATGCGCTTAGGAGCGACTTAATGCTAACAAAAAGCGCCACAAGGTGGGATCACGAAAACACAAAAACTCCTCATTAGAGGGAAAACTGCCAAAGACAAAAAGGGAACAATAAGCTACGACAAAAAGTCCAAAGGACAATCAGACCTCAGTGTTGGCTGAGCATGAAAACCACAGATCTAACAGGAACGCACCGACACTGAGGACTGAGTAACATCAACTTAAATAGGCAGCATTGCAAAGTGCAGGAAGCTGTGCACTCCTCCACCAAGAGGACCAGACAGGGAAGGGAGGGGCCATCCAGGAGGAGTGACAGCTGAGCTGCAAAACACAGAGGCAGTCAGGAAACAGAACTAGACGAACACCACACTGTCAGTGTTCTGAAGATGATCAATAGGAACTATACATTTGTTACACAAAGTGTGTTTCAAATCAATGTTTACTGAAATAATGTGAGAATGATTTCTGAGGATAATCAATAAACACTATTTTGTTACATGATAAATAATCTACATTTGATCTGATAAGGACTGGATTATAATAACTATGCAAAACTATAGATATAAACACAATAGTGGTGGATTATATACTATTCCTTCTTCACACTCTCTTTCAACAACAAATTAAACTCTATTTGACTTTGTTTGAAAATCATTAAATGAAATGAATCTAATGTGTCAGAAGTGTTTGAGTAGTAACACTGTTAAGAGGATGGATTCTTCTTATTTCATCTTTATTATTTTTTATCTTTAATTAATATTTGAATATTTTTATGCTTAAAATAAACCATTAAAAATTGAAAATTTGAAAAACTTGAAAAATTCTCTGTTCACACAGTTCATGTTGAAGCAGCAACCAGAGGAAGTCTCTGGTTCTGGGGTTCTGCTGGTGATGGTTGTTGCCATGTTGTGTTGTTGTGAGTCTTTAACAATCAGTGATCTTATAGAACCTTTGGAGACACACACACCTCCTTATACACACAACATGGAAAGAGATTTGATCAACCAGATAGTATATGTGACATTGAGACAGTTCATCTGCAGTTTGATGAAGAACTTTGTTTATTTCCTGGAATTTTACTCCCATTCTTCTGCTATTTATCTATTCTCTGTTTTTCCCATACAAAGTACTGAAGTTTCCCGTCTTGTTTAATAAACAAGAAGACACAGAGTGATGTCATTTCCTGTAAAGCAGAGACTCTTCCAGGTGTTTGATTACAGGGAGGAGGTTAACTAAGACAAACACACATATTGACACAGTTCACTGCTTGTTTACTTTTCTATCTGCTTCTGTGTGTTTTTTGCAGAGCAGCTGTTTCTCCTCCAGGATGTGTCTGTCCTCCTCATCCATCATTCTCCATGGAGGAGTCCACAGTAATTTTGTAATCAGAGTTATTTAAGGTTCAGTCTCTCAGTCCTCTGTGTCAGGGCATCTCTCATTCTCTCTAAGCTTTCCTGCTGCTCCAACACTGAGGTCTGCTCAGCATTTGGTTTTGTCTTTGCTCTGACTGTTATTTCAGATTCTGCAGGTTTTCAGTTTTTGTGATGAGTTTTGTTTTCTTGATCAGACCTTGTGATGTTTTTGGTTTTGATATTAAATATTACTTGGTGAACGTCAGAGACTGATTTCTCTTTGCTCCTGGGTTCCAGTTATTCCTCCATTCACTCGTCCAGGGGGCGGAGCTCTGCTCAGGTGTTCCTCAATCAGAAAATGAGGACGTTTAAAGTTTTTCCTCCGTGTCAGAAAGGTGAAAGAAGGAGAAGATAGAGACTCCAACTTTGTTCTTCATGGTGAGTCTTTGTGTTTCTGTTGTCTTCTCCACTCATGATGAAGGCCGTGACGTGTCTGTGAGGAAGAGGAGCAGCAGAGGAAGAGCTCAGACTGAAGTTAGTCTTGAATTTATTCTTCTGTTTAAAAACAAAAGAGTTCTTCCAAAAAACATCAGTTTAGTGTTTATGCTGTTCTTATTTGCCCACATATGCGGTTATCACCCTAATATGATTGTGTCTCAATTCTGTCTTTCAGTGAGAAAACACTGATGTGCAAAGAGCTGACTATTCAAGATTTGATGTTCGTGTTCTGCCTGATTGATTGACCCACTTTCATGTTATCAACCCCAACCGACAAATAAAACCAGACTGCAGGCCCTGGGAGGACAGAGCTTCTCTGTTGCAGCCTGCATTGTGACAGAATGATTCTACTTCAGCAGAAATCTAACTAAAATTCTCGGTTCACATCATGGTTCTTCTCTTTCAGGAACAGTCTAAACCCTGAAACTCTCATCTTCTGACTCTGAGCTCGTCTGTTTTCTGTTGAAGTGACTGACGTTGGAGTTTCCAGATCCTGATGCTGCAGAGGATCAAAGTGGATCAATGGGTCTGATCCACAGTGGTCCTTGGAGCAGAACCCTCCAAGTCTGGGTGGAACTGTCCCTCCATCATCAGATCCAGAGAATGTCTGGTCTGATCTGAGTGGGACTGAGTCCAAACTCAGATCAGACCTTCTCCAGAATAAAAGCCGTCAGGCAGCAACAGCAGTGTGATCACAGAAAAAATGTCCTCTGACACCAAAACCACAGAACATTTCATCAAATCATCTTTGGATTAGATCTGAAATTCTAGTTTTTATTCAATAAAGTAGTTTTTCAGAGAACAAACCGGCCTGATTGGTGGTTTCTTAATGAGTGGGAGGAGCTTAACCCAAGGCTGCTTCTGACCTTCTGCTTTTGCCTTTATGTGTTCAACATTTAACAGCAACAAAGTCATAGTTGGTGACGTTTACGGACAGTTTCACCTCTTTCTCTGAGTTGATGTTTTGGAGGTCAAAGGTCAGACAGAGCAGTTTCTTCTCTAGAAACTAGAAGGAATGTTTCAATGCTGAAGAACTCAATCAAACAGCAGCAGGAACTGGAATTTTCTAACTCTTTTTTCAATTGTCATGAATGGAGGAAATGCAGAAACACAGCTGACATGTAGGCTGTCCAGAACCGTTTGACGGCTCTGCCTTTTTCATTTCAGCTTCCTCGTGCAGTAAACTCTTGTTTTTCGTTCTAAAAAGAACCTGTGATAGGCAAAATCTGTGAAGTAGAAACCTTTGTTTTTTTCTTACAAGTATTATACAATTAAATCCTCTATTATACATTGAAAAGAAAGAACAAACCATTTTACAGGCTCAGGCATTTGTTTCACAAATAAAAGTACTTTAGAAAGAACAGTTTTCATCTCCTGTTAAGTCAATCAGAGACTTTTCCAGGTTTCTGGGAGGAGCCTAACACACCCAGAAGGGGGCGGAGCTCTGCTCAGGTGTTCCTGAATCAGGAAATGAGGAAGTAGAGAGTTTTCCTCCGTGTCAGAGCAGACAGAGCAGGACTTTCTTCTTCTTCTTGACGGTGAGTCTTTGTGTTTCTGTCGTCTTCTCCACTCATGATGAAGGTCTGTGAGGAAGAGGAGCAGCAGAGGAAGAGCTCAGACTTCTTCCAGAAAGCAGCAGCTAAAGGTCACTGCAGGTCACCTTTCTGCCAGAAACAGAGCAGAATGCAGCTGAAGGCCAAACTCTGAGTTCTGCTGGTTCTTCCAAACAGTTGGTGACTCTGCTCCACCTTCCTCTCAGCTCACATTCTAATGACATTCCAGAGAGGCTGTGGAAGCTCCTCAGTGCTCTGATCTCTGCTGAAGAAGGTTGGGAGGCTCTCAGGTCCTCAGTGCTGAACAACTGCATGTTTCCAATCCTCTCAGTACTGACATCTCCTTCATTTCTGAACTTCTGACAGGATTCTGATGGAACACAGCTGGGAGCTCCTCTCTGATTCATCTCTTCTGTAGTTTGAATCATATCTCCAAAGGGTCTCCTCACAAAGTAGAAGGTCACATGACTTCACCTTTCTCAGTCTCTGAGATCAGCAATCTGTCAATCAGCTTGAAGCTCCACCCCTCCTCTCAGCTGCTGTCAGGTGGTGTCAGGTTTCTTCTTGATCCTGTTCTCTATCTTTTATTCAGATTCAGGAAATCTCAGATTTCTGATTCTTTCTGTCTGGAGGTTCTTCTCAGCTCTGATCTCAGCATCTTCATCAGTGATCCAGAGGTCTTCATCAGATCACTGAATCCAGAGCTGCTCAGTCTGCAGCTCTGTTCGTGTCTGTATCTTAGTCAGATGAAGAATTCATGTCTTTCTTTCTTTTCTCCTCATTCTTTGATCTCTGTCTGTTTTTCTTCATGTTTCCTGAAGTGTTGAAACAGGAAGTTTGTTGTTTCTGTGTCAAAGTGACTGAATGGAAATGTTGCTGCTGCAGCTCCATGTCTCCACCTGGTGGAGGGAGAGCAGAAGTGCAGCAGCTGATGGCAGCTTCCTCTGCCTCCCACTGCTGTCTGACTGCATTCACCTGAACCTGAGAGGAAACACAAGAGAAGAGCCAATCAGTGGAGGAGCAGCTGATCTGTTGGTGCTGATGATGAGGAGGGTTTCCTCTGCAGGTGAAGGAGGAAGGTGTGTGTGAGCTGATGTGGATCCAGTGAATCCAGCAGCATGGATCAGTGGGAGGAGCCACAGGAGGGAGCCCCTCCCTCTAGAAGCAGAGATGGTAACCATGACAACCAGAGCAAAGCTCAGAGGTGAGATGAACATCTCCAACTGTCCATCATCTTCTCCATGTCAGAGCTCAGGACTCACACCAGCAACCTTCATTCTTCACAGGAACCAACCTGGATCTGGATCGAGCTGGGTGTCCTTCAGGAGTGACACTTCAAAGGGTTTTCTTCCTCCTAACTTCAAAGCCATCCATCCAGCAGTGGACCAGTGAGTGTTTGTCAGAGTTTTTGGAGGCTGGATTCTAGTTCAGATGATCAACAGGTTTCAGATGAAGGACTTGAGGTCTGGTTCAGTTCTGGATCTCTCTGATCAGACTCACTTGGAGCATCATGTGTGTGATGAGATCTTTTCAGTTGAGTCTTCTGAGAGTCTCTGAGAGACATCAGAGATGTTGGAGAAGAAAACATGTTGACTGCTGACTCTGACTGACAGCAGCTCCAGTCTAATGAGAAGAATCACTGCAGACTCCTAGGATTCAGATTTTCATGCTTTCCAAACATCACGTTGTTCTAGTTGGACTTTCTGCTCTCAGAATTTCTCCATTTCTACATGGAGAATTGGAATCAGCTTTTCTAGAAAAAAGTCTGGATTGACTGACAGAAAATGCTGAAAGCTGGAAACTGTTGATCCAAACATGTCATGTTATTCCAGACTAAACAGCTCAGTCTGTGTTCATGTCAAAGTCCATCAGCTGTTCATGAAGAAGCAGATCCTCCAACACTCTGATGCTTTGGTGTTTGCAGAGGTCAACAGGTCACACAGAGAGTCCAGTCTGCAGCCTCCAGCTGTGGCTCCATGAAGAGTGACCGGTCCAAAGGTGTCATTCCAGACTTCAGAACTGAACCAGGACCTTCAGACTCACAGTAAGAAACAGTTTCTAGTGAACAGAGATCTGTTGACTTTAGCTCCAAATCCCAAATGTCAGGCATGATGTCATCATCCTCTGATGGCTTGAAATCCTTCAGGTCACTAAGTGAACAGAATTCATTCCAAATTAAACTGGTTCTTTTCTACATCATTCCATATCTGAGGCTCACTTATTAATCAAACCACAAAGTCTGAAGGTCAATTAGGAATTTTCACTGCCCTGCAGAAATTCAAAGATTTTACTTCATTTCTGACTGAACTGTTGGCTCCTCCAACTTTCTATCATTTCTGTTCTTCTGCTCCAAAATGGTTTTGAAGACTAAAATCAGAGCAAGTCCAAGTGTCCTCTGGAACTCAGGAATCCTCAGAGAAAGTTGGTGAAGAAAAGCAACGACTGAGATTTCAGAATCCCAAACAGGGAGCAGAGCTTTGATCTGAATCTGAAGATCAGAGAAGATCTGAGAGTCTTAGAGACAGAAATTAATCTTTTCATGTTTTCTTATTTGAACAAATGTTTGGATAAGGAAAGAAACATTGTAGTAAAATATTTTAATGAAAGTCTTTCATATGGTTACTCTTATAGCTAACCACAAAGTATAAATAGAAAGTTTTTCTTTGTTTTTTCATCCACAATCTCAAACATTAAGTTCTTCATTTTCTTCTGGTCTAAATGAGAATCAATGATCCAGTTTTCTGTGACTCTGATTCATCTGTGAGTCAGAATGAATGTTGGAATCATTGCTGTTCTGAAAACAACATACATGGTGCATTTCTGATCTGAGATGATCCAAATCCAAAAGAACTCATCAAACACCATCATGACAGAAACTCACTTCTAACTAAACTAGTGTTCTCCTATCAGGATCCATCAGAGACTCAGAACTGGATCTGGATCTGAACTCAGCTGTGTTTCCTTCAGGAGTGACCGGTCAAAGGATGGTTTCATCAAATTTAAATCATCTTCTGGTACAGAGAGGTGAGCTGTATGTAAACATTCTTTCTTACAGACATTTCTATCTTCATGTGTGCAGCAGTGAGTGTTGGAGCTTCTCCTCAAACACAGAATAGATCTAGTAGATTCTACTGAGTGTCTGCAGGACACCAGTGGGTCCAGTAGGATCTGATTGTTGCTGATTGTCCACAGACTGGACCAGCAGAGCTCAGAGACTCCCAGTGGTCCGTCTGTCCAGCAGCATCAAACACAGCTGGACTCCATCTTTCTGGTCTGTACATGAACAACAACTACTTTCCATCATTCTGTCCACAGTCGTCTCCATGCTGCACTTTGGACACCAGTGGACTGTCAGAGTGTCCAACATGGAGCTGATGTTTGGCTCCATGACTTCACTCTGATTGGCTCATTCATCTGGAATTCTGTTGCAGCTGCTGGAGGACAACATTGTCACTTTTGTCAAGAAGGAGCTGAAGAAGATCCAGAAGCTTCTGAGTCACAGGGAGGAAGAGGAGGAGCTGGAGGATGAAGACGAAGAGCAGAGGAGCAGCAGAGAGTCAGTGATGAAGATAACAGTGAACTTCCTGAGGAGAATGAAGCAGGAGGAGCTGGCTGATGGACTGAAGAGCAGTAAGAGGATTTCTCTGAAGGTTTCAGATTTCCTGATGTCT
>JAUDJI010000971.1:0-11936 GCA_037389245.1 Oryzias sinensis | reverse complement strand
AATATATATAGTATATAAAAGCTACTTAGACACCTCTAAAAGCAATAGAAATCATTGTCATGTGGGCGTCGTCGACCTCACCAAGATGGCGTCGCGCTCCGCCACCGTCGGCCAGGCTTCTAAAACGGGCGTGTCTCCTCCAGTGATATAACTCATTGGTCGGGGCCAACATGACAATGATTTTTATAGCCTTTGGTGGCATCTAAGTAGCTTTTATATAATTTACATATATTCACATCTCTATATATTTATACATATATATAAATATATAATATATATACATACATCATTTGTTGCTGTTAAATAAGAGAAACAGTCAGCCTTAAAAGCTCAAACTTTAATGAAAAATGCATAGTTGCAGGACTTCTTACAATTAAAAACATTGATAATAATGACAATAATGAATCAATAATAATAATAAAAATCAATAGTCAATAAAAATAATAAATAATAACAACATATAAATAAGTCAATAATAATAACAATGAATCAATAATAACTCTAAAAGTTAACAACAGATTTACCCATAAAAAAAAGAAAAACAATATATTTACTGATTCATGCGAGTGATCAATTTGTGTAAAACAGATGCTATGGTGTCGGGTTTCAAGCAAACAGTCTGGCCTCTTACAGCGGGGAAAATAAGTATTGAACACGTCAACATTTCTCTCAAAAAACATATTTCTAATCGAGCTATTGACATGAAATTTTCAGCAGATGTTGGCATCAACCCAAGTAATGCACACAGAAAGAAATCCAAACATTTATGTCCATAAATGAAGTTATATGTAAAGTGAAATGGCACAGGGAATCAGTATTGAACACGCTAACTGAAATTTATTTAATACTTAGTGCAAAAACCTTTGTTGGTGATTCCAGCCTCAAGACGCCTCCTGTATGGAGAAACCAGTGGAATACATTGCTCAGGTGTGATTTTGGCCCATTCATCCACACAAACTGCCTTCAAATCTTCAAGGTTCCGGTGGTAACTTCTGTGAACCCGGATCTTCAGTTCTTTCCAAAGATTTTCAATTGGATTCAAGTCTGGTGATTGACAGGGCCATTCTAGCAGCTTTATCTTCTTTTTCTTCAACCAGTTGAGTGTTACCTTGGCTGTGTGCTTGGGATCGTTGTCTTGCTGAAAGATCCACCCTCTTTTCATCTTCAGCAGCCTGGCAGATGACAGCAGATTCTGATCAAGAATGTCTCCATGCTTTTCTCCAGTCATTATTCCTTCAATGATATGAAGTCTACAGTACCACATGCTGAAAAACAGCCCCACGCCATGATGCTCCCACCTCCAAACTTGACTGTTGCTATGGTGTTTTGGGGGTGATGTGCGGTACCATTCTTCCTCCAAACATGTTGTGTCTTATGACATCCGAAGAGTTCAATTTTGGTCTCATCTGACCAGAGTATCTTCTCCCAGAATGTCATGGGTTTATCCAGATGTTGTGTCGCAAACTCCAAACGAGCTTCAACATGCTTCTTCTTCAAAAATGGAGTCTTGGGTGGTGTGCGTGCATGGAGGCCATGGCGGTTGAGTGCATTACTTATTGTTTTCTTTGAAACAACGGTACCTGCTGATTCCAGGTCTTTCTGAAGCTCTCCAAGAGTGGTCCTGGGCTGTTGGAGAACCCTTCTGATGATTGTTCTGACTCCTCTGTCTGAAATCTTGCGAGGAGCACCTGGCCGTGGCAGGTTTATGGTAATGCCGTGTTCTTTCCACTTCCGGATGATGGCCCCAATGGTACTCGCTGGAACTTTCAGAAGTTTAGAAATGCGCCTGTAACCAACGCCTTCAGTGTGTTTTGCAACAATAAGGTTGCGTCGGTCTTTGGACAGCTCTTTGCTTTTACCCATCATGCAATGCTTCTTGTCTAACACCTTGCTGGTGAGAAACCTTTTAAAAAGGCATCAATCAGGACTATACCAGCTGATATTACTTTGCACTAATAGGGGGCAGGTTAACCTTCTGAATACTGACAAACTCCAGCTGCTTTCTTGGCTTGCCAGACCTTTTTACCCCTCCTTTTCTTCATGTGTTCAATACTTATTCCCTGTGCCATTTCACTTTAATACACATAACTTCATTTATGGACATAAATGTTTGGATTTCTTTCTATGTGTGCATTACTTGGGTTGATGCCGACATCTGGTGAAAATTTCGTGTCAATAAATGGTAAATGGCGTATACTTATATAGTGCTTTCTACCTTCTTACGAAGGTCCAAAGCGCTTTACAGTCACACACACATTCACACACTGATGGCGGCTCCGCTGCCAAACACTGGCGCCAACCTACCACCAGAGGCAAAGTGGGGTTCAGTGTCTTGCCCAATGACACTTCGACTCATGGGCGTGCAAGGCGGGAATCGAACCTGCAATCTTACGATCATGGGTCGACCGCCCTATCACTTCACCACGGCCGCCCCAATAGCTTGATTAGAATTATGTTTTTTGAGAGAAATGTTGACGTGTTCAATACTTATTCCCTGTGCCATCTCACTTTATTAGACATAACTTCATTTATGGACATAAATGTTTGGATTTCTTTCTATGTGTGCATTACTTGGGTTGATGCCGACATCTGGTGAAAATTTCGTGTCAATAGCTCGATTAGAAACGTGTTTTTTGAAAGAAATGTTGACGTGTTCAATACTTATTTTCCCCGCTGTATCCAAATGTGTTTCCACAAATCTGTTGAACATAGCCAGACTGTATTGCTAGTTGGTACCACAGTGATCCATTTGGGTTAGATCTTTTTATTGCTAAGGCCCACTTTATCCATAAGTCTGAATCCATTGGAAACCTGCAAGAAAAGTTCAGTCACTGAGTCAGAAATGTATAAATCTAGATTACTATAATAGCCTAGTATGTTGTATACAGGTTTGGAAAAATAAAATGTACATTTATGTCGACAACAAATTATCCGTACATCATGCAGCATGTTGATAATAGCCCTGCAGCATCATACATGTCAACATGTGTTCTATTAATGAAGCCCCTGCAGCATTAAAAGGAAAATATTATAGTACTTACCTGTGAAATGTTATGCCTTCCTCCTTCATGGACTAATTTATCTTATTTTGGCCGTTGAAATCCGCACAATGAGCTGGAATTTAGTAGAAAATGTGTTCACATGCTGCACTGCAGCAGCGACTTGACCTCACCAAGATGGCGGTGCTCTCCTCCCATGAGGAATCACGTGATGTCTCCTCCAGTGATATAACTCATTTGGTTTATTGCCTTCGGTCATTTAAGTCAGTGTTTTCAACCTTTTCTGAGCCACGGCACACTTTAACCTTAAAAAAAATCCTGCGGCACACCAGCATCCAAAAAAAAAAAAAAAAAGGAGAAACTCATAGTCTGTATTGATCTACAGCCCCTCCACAATCTCACATTCATTTTTGAGATAATTGTTGCAGAAAAAGCTGAAAGCTGCAGCTGTTTTTTTCTAAAAGATGCAATAAAAGTTAAGTTAGAAGATTTAAAAACAGTTTGAAGTGTGTTCGTTGGTTTCAAGACGTTTAACAACAGATCTCCTTGTGCGCTGTCACTCTCACAACCCAATGCATCATGGGAGATGTAGTGCATAAAACGGCCGGCGGACATCGGTTTTCGGAGCTTCATTGTTTTGTTCATTTGTTCCACGGTCTGATACCGGATTCTGTGGAAAGATACACCGATAAAGACGAGCTTTAGCTAGTATTTTTATTGGAACTGAGAGACTTCACGAGCTAAATCGGGACAAGGAAGTGAAGACTTTAACTACTTCTGATTGGTCAGACTGATGACATGTGATTAAGCCTTCAAGAATGATTGGTGGAGACAGTTAAAGGGGCGGGACTTTTCCAAAATACAGCCGGAGCTGCAACTGAATCGCGGTAACGTAATTCTTATCAGAATGTCTTTAATAAAATAAAATAAACGCAAAGAAAAAGTATTTTACAATCTTTTATATTCCTAACTCCTCAGTGTTTTATCAGGGCCTGTTTGGATGAACAAGGAGCTGATTTCCTGGAGATGGGAAATGTTTTTAGATCAGTTAATGAGGGACATTTCCTACGGCACACTTGACCATCTCCCACGGCACAGTAGTGTGCCGCGCGGCACACTGGTTGGAAAACACTGATCTAAGTCATCTAACTTTAGATGTTAATGAATCTTATTAACACTTTCAGGTATTTGCAAGACATCTATAATGTTAATAAATATCTTACTAGCACATTACACATTAATATAGCCTATTAATTTGTTAAGTTAGTTAATAAAACTTATTAAGCTTATGAACACTTAGGCTTGTGTGAGACATCTATAATGCTAATAAATATCTTACTAGAACCCCAAACAATAATAATACTTCTTAATTTGTTAGCAAAGGTTGTCAATAAATCTTATTAAGCTTATTAACACTGACAAATTTGTTATGCACCTATAATGTCAATAAATGCATCATTAGCATCTTAAAAACATCCTAATAATAATGCTTGCAGATGTGTTAACTAAGTAATTTAATAAACCTTATTAGACTTATTGTACTAATAATGTAAAGAGTTGGTCCTCTAAGTACTTTCCCAGTACAATTAACAAAAAAAAAAAAGTGACCGAGGTGGTGAGAAGACTTTCAACACAGCAGAAAAAAGTGTAGAGGAATTGAAAAATTAGCCTATTTAGTAATGTTTCCAGTGTTCTGGCCTCATAGTTGACTGTCGGCTCGGGTCTTTGGAGAAACAACCCAAAGTGTAAGGCGCGAGCGAGCAAAGGTGACCCTTATCTGCCCTTACAGGTGAATACGGGCTGCCTGCGGTAGCAAAGGGCATTTACATGAGGTGAGGATGCTGGTGTGTCGTCTGGATTTTTCTTTTTTTCATTTTTTTTTACCTCAACAGCACTCACAGGTGTGCCATTCCTATAACTGTACTCAACACAACACAGCTGCATTCACACCGTACTTGTTGGCAGACATCCTAGATTCCCAGTTGATCTGATTTTTGGGTTCTTAACCACCAATGAAGGTGGGTACAGGAAATATGTCCAAAAATGACACGACTGCCTCTCAGTTGATCATGCTCAAGCAAACCAATCTTCTCGGCATGCTAAAGAGCAGAAGAAGTTCTATGACAACAAAACAGCCAACAGAGTATTGGTGAAAGGTCTGTCACATCGAAGAGGAGGGTGAAGCGGAACAGAAATCTGCTGATATCGCATATTTCTTCCAGTGGAGGAAGACCGAGAAGTGAGTGTGGTAGATGAAGGACTGGATTACAGATAGGTTTAAAAAATGTTTTAATGTAAATTGAGATTGAAACTTTGACTCAAAGCAGACAGTCAAACCATCTTAAAACACGCGTTTAAAATATTTTCCCCACCCTAAGAGGTAAAGAATCAAAGAAAACACCACAGCTGTAATACTGGAGCCACACATCACTGAGTGGACGTGATGGTAGGACTGGGTGGGGTTTGTGGCAGGGATGAGATCTTAAGAGCCAGTAGAATTAAGCTACTTTAGTGACCTGTTCTGGTGCTGCTGACAGGAAGTTAGAGGCTGGTTTGAGTCAAACATGATTCAATGGAATTAAAGTAATTTTAGCATCAATAGATATTTTTCAACTTTCATTTAATTTCGTTTCTACCCTAAAAATAAACTCAACCTTTGACGCGAAAACTCCAAATCATTCTGTGTTTTACAGAAAGAAAAATACTATAAACAGAAGACTGTGTGTTACGTTGATGGATGCAATAAGAAGCCAAGCTGAAGTCCCACCATTTTTCCACAGTGTGGTGAAAGTGATTCTCTGCATCTGAGTCTTTCTCTGGAAGAGCAGTGAGCCTCAGTTTGGGGGTTTAACTCTCCAATCCAAACATTTGATGCCGGGTCAAGCAAGTACATGTGGGTTTGACACATTTTTGGAGACGTTGGTATTTTCGGATCATAGACGTATTTTGCAGGGTTTAGGACCTGGACATCTTGGTAGTGTGTAGATCAGTCAGCCTGCCAGCAGTGAACCAGCAGGGCTTATCAGCTGGCAGCAGACGCCTCTTGAAGGGTCTTATCTGTCAGACTCCAAACTGCAGCTTTGTCTCTGATGATCTACTCGTACCGTTGGTCTTTGGTCTTCCTCCATCAAACCGACGTTCTTGTGACCCAGGTTAGGAACGAGCTCATGTTTTTGCTTTATAAGTTGTTTATGATAAAAGCTTTTCTTGTAACCATCAAGAGTCGGAAAAACGCCGCAAGACGTGGGGTACGTCCAAATTTTCCTTCTGATAATAATCCTAAGTGAAAGAGGTTAATGACAGGTCCAATCTATCAGGAGGAATTCAGGCTGCTTTTGGGATCTCATTCTTAATGGTAGCCATTTTTTTACTATTTTAAAACTAACACAACATGTTGGTGGTTGCAACCAAGCAGCAGAAATGTATACCAGCAAAACTCCCTGAACTGCAGTTTAGTGTTATATATGGTGAATATTGTTCACTCCTAAAGAAACAGTGAGGTGTGATCTCCCTCAAATTAATTGTATCATTTGCTATCAGACTCATTTAGCTCTTTCAATTTTGGTTTTTCAAAATAGAAAGAAACTTCAAACATCTCAAAGCCTCTGGCCTGAAGAGGTTGATCAAAAATCTCACAGCTGCTGCAGTCTGAGGGCTCCATTGGTTTAATACACATGTAGAAAAACGGTATTTGCATTTATTTTGCACATTTCTATTTTCTTGTTATTTGTTTTGTTTTTTTAGTGTAAAAACTTGTTTCTTTGGGTATAATTCTCAGTAGATACACCGTAGATAAACCTTCAGCCGTTTCAGCTTTCTGGAAGTTTCTTCTCTGACAGTTTGGGGTTAAATTTAAAGGTTAGTCATTTTGCTCAAACTACTTTTTTTTTTTTAAATCTAAAATTGTTGTAACAGTTCATTTCTACAAAAGCTAATATTTGCAATGCTAGAAGCAAAAGCATATCTGGCTGGAAAACCAGCCTCCCAACAAATTCACTAATCGGCTTTTCTGTGCTGCATGTTTGAACTCCTGACCTGACACAAACTTTGGTAAAGTGTTCAAAGAGGTGAGAGACTTTAACAGTAGTGTTGTGTCTTCGAAGAAGTGTTGGTCTTTTCCTGGTCTGAGGAGAGGAGTGACCATTACTTCTTAGTGGGTGGTCCAAACCTCCAGAACATTCTTTCTGTTGAGCTTAAGACAAATCCTGACGCACTTTTGTTTAGAGCAAAACTTCTGTCAACCAAGTCTCCAGCTTCCATTTACCAAATTTCAAGCAGACTTGGAAGTATCAAATGTTGCAGTTCCTCAAATGACCACCAGAAGCTGGTTAAAAAAAAAGACAAATGAGACAAAAACTGAACGGGTAGAAGCCACATACTCAGCTCCTTCACCCATTCCACACCTGCTTCTTACCCGTGTGGCATCATTTCAGGTGGAAATAATCGAGCTTCCCAACAGAAAAGGTTTATTGCCAGGAATCACTGTTACAGCAAATGACCTACCAAACAGAAGGTTTATCCCTTGTGCTATCCTATGACCCCCCCCCTTACATTGACATGTTCTCCCTACCATGACAAAGGTGGATAAAGGTGGAAAGATTTCATGTAATCCATGGACACCAGTGAAGATCACAAATCATTGAAGAAAAAAGGTTCAGAGCACTGTCTAGTGGGTCTAGATGACCCAACTCCCAACGTTAAAGTACCTAGGATAGCACAAGGGTTAAATGCTCTTTACAATGTTATCAATAAATACATAAATTGATAAAGAAAAAATGAAAATCTATTTCCTTTTCTCTCATGTGAGTAAAGCACACACTAAACCTTTTTATAAACATATTTTTAAAATATTCTCTTATAGTTTGGTTGAGTAGACAGTTAAAGAAAAATACTTTTTCATTCATCTTCTTCTGTTTATTCCCTTTTGGGGTCACAGGGCTGCTGGAGCCTATCCTGGCCAGTTATGGCCACTGTCGCAGCGTAGAGTGTCTGCAATCACACACACACTCTCACTCTCACACAATTTAGAGTTGCCAATCAACCTATGAAGCATGTTTTTGGACGGTGGGAGGAAGCCGGAGACCCCGGAGAAAACCCACGCTAAACGGGGAGAACATGCTAACTCCCCATTGATGTTCTGGTTCAGGTCCCCCAGCCGGGACTTCAACCAGGGACCTTCTTGCTGTGAGGCAAGAGCGCTAACCACTGCCCACCATAACATAAAAGAAGAAACATACTATAAGCTGTATAGTCCCTTATTCAACTGAATCATTTTTTAAGCTTCTTTTGTGTTTCTTTCCTCATATTTGTTCTTGAGTATTTAGACTGTTTAAACAGCAATGTAGAATAATGTTTGTGATTTGTTATATTCCATAATGAAATACATAATACAATGATAGTAATAATAGCCCTGTGACAGATTGACAAGGCAATACTGTGACCCCAAAAGGGATTAAGCAGCTTCAGAAAATGGAAGAATGGATGGACAAAACCAACATGACTACCATGACCTCCACTAACATAAGAATCTTTCTTTGATCTCTATTGTGTGTTTTTTTCTTACATATTAGCCATACTCCCATCCAGACTTGCTTCCTCTTGTTACAGAATTAAAAATCTTCTCCTGCAGTTGTTACCATGTAATTCTCATGGAGTCACCACCTTTGGTTGTTTCTTTTTTCCCTCCACCTGCTGCAGTTTGGATGTTTCTCTCATGTTGTCATAGTAACGTTTCCTCCTCTGTTGTTTCAGAATCTCTCAGTAAATCAGCATCTGGATATTAAGAGATTTCAGAGACTTTAGAGTTCTGTTCATGATCATTTTCCATCAGAAGCCTTGTTTTCCTGCTAACTCCCTCTACAGTCATGAACAGCACCCCCAAAAGGTGGATACTGAAACCTCTGTCCCCCATCCTGAGACCTTCAGACCTTCAGAGGATGACTTTTCCTGCCTACGCTCTCAACTGCAGCACCTCTAGCAGCAGTAACTCCTCTCTTGTGGAATCTTCATTTAAGAAGGAAAGTTCCCCGGACAGATTGGCTCAGACCAGCCATGTTCCCATTTTGCAAAATGGGAACACAGATGATTCTGATAAATATCATCTTAGCAGTTCCGATGGCGTTGAAAGTCCCAGCAGCCCTTCAAGCCCCCGGTGTGGGTTCTATTCTTTTGTAGAGGATCCCATGAGTCTGGAAGCGAAGCAAAACGAGTCTTGGATGGTGTCATCTCAGCGGCAGACTTACCTTGCCACACTGAAGGAGGAGACTGGATTCAAACTGCAGGCCTACAACAGCATCAAAAAGCCTCAGACTCTATTTTCTGTGGACAAAGAAGATTTACAGTACAAAATAGATCCATGCAACTGCATTGAAGTGATCTGTGAGACAGAGGAAATGCAGCTCCGAAAAGAAATCATTCGTAGTCAGGCACCGAGAAAGATTCTAGCCCAGATGACACGCCTGGAGGGAAATCTGAGCCAGTCTACAGAAACCTACAGGACTGTCCTCCAGGCCTCCAGAACAAACCCCTCTCAACCCACCCAGCCAGAGACCACGCAGAAATATCAGACCAACTTCAAAACCATTAGGAAGCACTTTCTGAACATGGAGCAGGAGCATTTGAAAGCTCCTCTCAGCCCTGATAGGTCCACAAAGTTCCCTCAGGCTTTGGCACTGCGGTCCAATCTTAATGTTCCTCTATCGCAAAGACAGGAGGAGCAAAGCACAGGGAAAATCAGCCCAAATTTAGCAGCAATGGAAGATCAGCTGAACCAGCAGAAGAGGCCGCAGATAAGTCTGAGCAGACCTGATGAGCTTGAGAGGCGCCACAGGCTGACATCCGAACAGGAGGACGGTCGCTTCACAAGTAATCTGAACCTGTTTACAACTCCTAAATCTGCATTGCTTAATGGAAGTCCCACTGGAAAGGAGATCTTATTACTAAAGGAAGAGAACCCGCAACGTTCTTCTGAACTGGACAACAACAGTCCAGGAGAGGAGGCTGCAGTGAAAAGTAAAGGTTCATCATCCTATCTTTCCCCCAGAGAGACTAAATTTGTTGGTCGAAACCTTAAAAAAGAGAATGACACACAGAACCTGGAGGAGCAGGATCATCAGCACCATGAAATTCCAGAGCAAGGTCCCTTAAGGGGAAATGCTGACAGGACTGATAACATAGAAACTGAAGTGAAGCCACAGGTGGAATCTGGAACAGGTGACAGTTTCCCATTTCCTTGCTGTCCACATCGTCATCATGAAGAATCAAAGTTCTGTCAATCAAATGTTGCTGCTTCCTCCCGTTCTGAAGGTGATGCTGAGGTCTGGAACGCAATGTGTTTTCAAAAAGACCCAGCCCCAGCCCCCCCTTCATTTCCATCCCTAAAGTCAACACCTCACTGTGAATCAGACTCTAGGGGACCGGCACCTCTAAACTTAATTAAGAAAGAGATTCAAGAGGTTCTAAAACGAGAACAAGAACTAAAAGAGATGATGGAGTCCAGAAAAGTGATCCGCCAACAACTCCTGTCTCCAGCTTCTCTGGTGGAAACGGCAAACATGATGGCTGTCAGACAGTTCTACCCCCAACTAAACAAGGGTATGTGATCCGCTTCTCCTCAAGCTCCACGTCCAGATGTCTGTATTCTTTGGTGTACTAAAGAGGAAAGCTGTGTCTAGATGTGTAATTCGTTTGTGGTCTTTTGTCAGGAACTGCAGAATTGTTTTAGTCATTCAGCATCAACTTTGATCCCACTTTAATGCTGTCACAGTAAAAACCCTGTTTAAGGTTCCTGGATGAAACTGGACAAACAGCACAAAACCACACGGATTTTCTTTGACCTGCACTTGAGAACCCTGTTTTCCAGGACAAATGTCTGTTTACAGGCATACATATGACGCAGAAACTAAAAGCTGGTTTCAAAAAGGAGACCCAACATAGTCTGTTGTTACTGAGAAACCCCATTGAGACCAAGTCTCTGAGCGGAGGAGTCTTTTGGTTGATGGATTTACCATGGCGAAAATCACTTTTTGTGGTCAAAGTATTTTATTGAGCTAGAAATGTTTTGAATATCATTCATCTTCTTCTTCTTGACCGTTTATTCCCTTTCGGGGTCACGGGGTTGCCGGAGCCTATCCCGGCCACTTGGGCGTAGGCAAGGGATGCCCTGGACTGGTCGCCAGTCTGTCGCAGGGTGGAATATCCTCAATCACACATCCATTCACTCTCACACTCACACCTATGGACAATTTAGAGTTGCCAATTAACCTATGAAGCATGTTTTTGGACAGTGGGAGGAAGCCGGAGATCCCGGAGAAAACCCACGCATGCACGGGGAGAACATGCAAACTCCACACAGAAAGGTCCCCCGTTGATGTAGTTTATCATGTCCCCCAGCCGGGACTTGAACCGGGGCCTTCTTGCTGTGAGGCAAGAGCGCTAACCACTGCGCCACCGTGCAGCCTTGTTTTGTTTTGAATATCAATTTATTAAAACCTATCTTTGAAAAACCTTTTGGAAACACAGAAACTTGCTAAAGACTCATTAAGGAGAAGACAATGTTCTGATCCAGATCAATGCAGACAGAGAATGATCTACATCCACAGTCTGGATGATCCGGCTGTAGAGAGTTCTGGATTGCAGGAATAACATTCTAGAAGATCCTGCAGACCTAAGAACCTTTACCTTTACCACATTAGTTAATAAAGAACTTTATAAAGGTGTAGGGTTCGATTCCGGGCTGCTCCCTATTTCCTTCTCTACTTCTGTGCCGGTCCCAAGCCTGGTTGGATTGAGAGGGTTGCGTCAGGAAGGGCATCCGGCGTAAAACATTGCCAAGTTAACCATGCGACTCATCCTCAAAGGAGGGTTGTTTCGCTGTGGCGACCCCTGATGAGAGAAACCAAAGGTGAAAGAAGATAAAGGTGTAGACAGACCCCAATT
>JAUDJI010000970.1:0-11939 GCA_037389245.1 Oryzias sinensis | reverse complement strand
TTTTACAGGCTAATATCATCACCTTGAACAGGTATTTGTCTTCTGGATGAATAACGTCCATCGATAGGCCAAAGTACAATGTCTTAGGGTCCATAACTATCTCACATCCTAGGATATCCCGAAAGGTTTTAACCATCATTTTCCAGAAAGGAAAAATAATTCCACATGACCAAAAGATGTGTGAATGGTTAACGTTGAAGTCCCCACATAGCCTCCAACACTGTTGTGAGGTTCCCAGTTGTTTACTCTTTATGTGAGGACTAATAAAAAAAACTTGTCAAGTTTTTCCATCCAAATTCTCTCCATTTTCTAGAACATGTGGAGCTATGCTGTAGTCCACAGATTGAATGCCATTCATCTTCTGACAGTAAAATTTGTAATTCTGATTCCCACTTTTGTTTTATATACAGAGAGTTATATCCATTACAGTTTAACAAGCATTTGTACAGTTTGGAAATGACCTTTTAAATGTAACTTCTTATACGACCCCGTCAGCATTTCTATTAACTTGCTTCCGTCTTGACTAACATATTTTTTAATCTCCGTATTGTAGAAGTGCCTTAATTGAAAATACCTGAATAGGTCAGCCGTATCCAGCTGAAACTCCTCTTTGAGCCTTTCAAAGGACTTGAACAGTTTTCCGTCTGTTAACATGCACACTCCCGTCATTCCTCTGTCACTCCATTTCTTAAAGATATTGTCCATCTGTCCCGTTCTGTATTTTTGAGATTGTGAGGGCCAGATAAGTAGTTTGTAATCTCCACCTATGTTGTATTTATTGACCGTGCTCCACCAGATCTTTAATGTCGTTTCAATGATAGGGTTTTGTTCTGTGATTTCTATTTGTATTTTCTCACCCAGTCTTGCTTGTGGTGGACATTTACTATAGATAGATACTATAGATCAACTCGATTTGTTTCCATTTGGAGTAATATTCTGTTGTACACCAACATACTATGTATCTTAACTGGGCTGCTAAGTAGTATTCTCGAAAGCTAGGGAGGCCTAATCCTCGTCTTTCTTTTTCTAGTTGGAGTGTTTTCAGTTTCACTCTTGTTTTTTTCCCTTCCCAAATAAATCTACTCACTTGTTTGTCCCATTTTACGAACCGAACCTCTGGGATCTGCACTGGCAATGATGAGAAAAGATACAACAATCTAGGTAGCACATTCATTTTTATAACCTCTATTTTGGAGCTAAGGTCCATGAACAGACTGGTCCATTTTGTTAAGTCTTTTTGTATTGCATTATTCATCCTACTATAATTAATCTCATAAAGTTTATCAAGTTTTACTGTCAGAAAAACTCCTAAGTATTTTATATTTACTGCATCCCATTTCAATTTATATCTTTGTCTGATTGAATCTGCTGGTTTATAATTTATGCAGAGTAATTGCGTTTTAGAAATATTTAATTTGTATCCAGATTTCCTTCCAAAATCCTTCAGAATCGTCAGGAGTTTAGGGAATGCTAGGTCTGGGTTCTGTAGATAAATAATAATATTATCTGCAAAGAGCCCTATTTTTTGTTCTTCCTTTCCTATCGTCACCCCTTTTAATTCATCACACTGATATACTGGGCTAGAGGCTCAATAAACAGAGCAAAAAGAGCAGGGCTCAGACAGCATCCTTGTCGTGTTCCTCTGAACAGCTCAAAGTTCTCTGTCAAGTTTCCATTTATTTTAATTCTGGCTGTCGACTTATGGTATAATGCTTGTATACATTTAATGAAGGGGGGGCTAAAGCCCATTCTCCTCAGGACCGCAACTAGGAAGCACCAGCTGACTCTATCAAAGGCCTTCTCAGCGTCTAAACTTATTAAGACTGCAGGGGTGTTGACTTTGTTGACTTCGTTTATGACATGCAGTGAGCGTCTTATGTTGTCCTGTGTCTGTCGTCCTTTTATAAAACCTGTCTGGTCCTCATCTATAAGACCAGGAAGAAAAGTTTCCAGTCGTCTTGTTATTATTGATGTGAATAATTTATAATCAACGTTTAAAATTGAGATTGGTCGATCACAATATTCCTTATTTTTCCCTTCTTTTAGTAGTACAGAGATAACTGCCTCTTTCCAAGATGATGGGATCCTGGCATTTTTAAGTGTCCAGTTGAACGAATCTAGTAAAAGAGGAGCTAGATCTTCTTTAAAGACTTTATACCACTCATTTGGGAAGCCGTCGCTTCCTGGGCTTTTGTTATTTTTCAGTCTCCTAATGGCTTTATCCAGTTCAGTTTTTGTAATTGGTGAGGTTAAAATCTTATTTTGAGTGGTTCCGATAGAGGGCAGATCTAAATTAGCCAGAAAGTCTGTAACTTCTCCTTCATTGACTGGCTCACTGGTATATAGAGTTTTATAATAATTTAGGAATATTTGTTGAATTATTTCTGGTTCATAATTTATATTGTTGGTGGCAGGATCTCTGATTTTATGAATCAAGTTCCTCTTTTGCAGTGACCTTAAGCGCCTTGCCAAAATTTTTGTTGCTTTTGGGCCTGATTCATAAAAAAATTGTTTTGTGAATCTTTATTTTTTCTGTCTCTCTTGTTCTAATATACTGGACAGCTGTTCTTTAACCTCTTTTATACTTTTCGTCAGCTCATTAGTTCTATCTGAGTGTTGTTGTTTCTCTAGCCTTCTTAACTGTTCTTCAAGCTTAGTCTGTGTAATCATTTTCTTTTTATTGAGGTACGACATCCTTGATATCAGATTCCCTCGCATCACTACTTTGACAGTGTCCCATATCATAATTGGTTCTATATGACCATCATTATTGATGGTAATGCAGTCTGTGATTTCTTTTTTAATTTTTTGCACTTCAGATTCATTATTGAGGATGCTAGTGTTCATTTTCCAAATAGATCTTCTTTGTTGGTTATCTAGATGTATTGTTAAATTTATAGAGTTATGATCAGATATGTCTGCTGTCCCCATATTACAGTTTAAGACCCTGTGTCTGTCCCGGTTATCAATCAGAAAGAAATCTATTCTTGAGTGGACCTTGTGAGCTCCGGAATAGTGCCTATAATCTCTCTCTGAGGGGTGTAGTTCTCTCCACACATCGCATAAACCTGCGTCTTTGAGAATAGAAATGAGATTTTTTGATTTTATATTCTTATATTTTTTAAGGCTTGTTGTGTCTTTAGATGTGTTTAAGATTGTATTCCAATCTCCTCCACAAATCAAGATTCCTTCGCTTATAGTAATAATTTTATTGAATAATGATTTAAAGAAATGGGGGCCCTCTTCTGGAGGGGCGTACATGTTAACTAATGTGACAAGGGTATTATTTATTCTTCCTTTAACGATAACATATCTCCCATCTTTATCTTTGTTTTCCTCAGTCATTTCAAAATTAACATTGTTCGATATTAATGTTAGTACACCCCTCCTTCTACTGTTTTTATAAGAGCTAAACAAACAGTTTGTATACCCTAATTTAACAAACTTCCCATGTTCTGCTTTGGACAGGTGAGTTTTTTGCATAAATATCACTTGCGCTTTATCTTTCTTAAGTTTTGTTAACACTTTGATTCTTTTAATGGGATTACCAAGGCCATTCACATTTATTGAGAGTATTTTATAATTTCCTTGCTCACTCATTTCCGTTAAACATAATAACAGTAGACCCGCTGAAAACCTAAACAAAACTGTGAATATGGGGAACATAAAATGGTGAATAAGTAAAACATAAACATTACTGGTACATAGGAAGTACCTGAAACTTCCACGCAGTGGGTGAAGTATTTCTCCCACCTGGGCCCCGCTGGCAGGTCCAGGGTTAACTCTCCCAGTAGGAGAGAGTCCTATGAAGGATTTGGGGCAACAAAAAGTCCCTTCCATCCTTATTGTCCAGCGATGAAGTCCTCACCTTCGCTTCTGGTGCCGCCCCATTTAATCCAGTGAATTTGAGGAGGCGTGGTTATTAACATCTTCCAATTATATCACTTATCTTCGTTTCTGGCGAACTCTTTTAGCTTTTCCTTTACTCTTTGCCTGGTGGAGGGTCTGCTCTCCGGTGGTGGGGGGGCTGCTCGTTGCCATCCTAGGATCTCCTGCAGACGGGACTCCCCCGCCTCTTCCTCCGCTGTCGAGACCGGCACTTCCACATCGAATCCCCGTCTGCGCAGCTCGAGGCCGGCTGCGTGGGCGCTGCTGTACACCTGAACGCCATCCCTCCAGTGGATCTGCATGCTTGTATAAGGTGTTTGGAACCGTATGCCGCTGCTCTTCAGAACCCTCTTCACCGCTTGGTATTCTTTGCGCTTCTGGACAATCTCAGGTGCGTAATCGTGATCAAAATAAATGCTCCTGCCCTTTATCTGGATCCGTCCCTTTTCCCAAGCTTGTCTCAAAACAAGCTCTTTGGTGGTGAATTCTTGAAAGTTGATGATGATTGGTCTCGGGGGAGCGTTGGGTCCTGGCTTGCGTGTGGGGGTTCGGTGAGCCCGTTAGATTTTTAGATCCAGGTCCGAGGGTAATAGTAACTCCCGTCTGATGAGATCTGTAATGAATTGGAGTACGGACTTCTCTTACGCTCCTTCCTCCACTCCGAACAATCTAATATTGTTTCTCCTGGATCTTGATTCAAGGTCGGTTAATTTAGTTTGAGTGATCCTTTGGCGTTTAATCAACTGAAGAAGTGTGCGGGTCAGCTCCGTTGATACTTCCTCGACTTGCCCCACGCGAGTCTCAGCTTCGTCCACTCTCTCCGTTAGTCCTTGCATTTCTTTACTTATATTATCAAGTTTACTTCTCATCTCTTGGCGTGATGAGTTTATGTCTTTTCTTATGCTGTCATTATCCTCTTTCAGCTCAAACTTGAGCGTTTCTATGGCTCTCAGTAAGTGGCTCGGCGTTACATTGGCGTCGTCGTTCGGATTAGCTTGTTGTTCGGCTGCGTTGCTGGTCTTCGACGCTGAACTGTTTTTCTCTTGTACTTTTGGCATTATAGCGTTTTACTTGCCTCTCCTATTTACCCTCTTTCCCACCCGGTAACGCGTTCAAAGTTTGAAAGCTGTTGCTTTATGCGAGTTCTGAGTGGGCAGTTTTAATAGTTATTTGAGGAGCGGCCACCTAGCACGTCCATCCTCTGGCTCTACTCCATGAGAATGAAGTCTCCAAATTTAATTATTTTATTCACTTTTTACAGTGTTTGACACGGGATCCCTCAGGAAGCTACAAGGGGTGCATGAATGATCTGAACGCTGAGCTGATATTCTGTGAATGGTAAATATTTTTAAAATCAGTGAAAGTTAGTAATTTTCTATAGCACACTGGTTGAAAACATTGTTCCAGACAAATTTTTAGTGGTACCACTCAGTTAAAGAAAGAAAGTCCACAATGCTCTATGAAATTACTTGAAACCTTCAAAAGTAACAATAAATTAAAATTTATTGAAAATTAAATAATCAAAGTCAGCCATTACTTTTGGGTTTTTGAGTAACAGAATGATTTAAAAAAAAAACGAATGAAATACGGCTGGAAAAAAATGATGGTATCTCCAAGACTGAGAACTAATTGCCCAGGGGGTCATGATGAACTCAGGTATGTCCTTTAATTGACATCACAGCTGTTTTCAAACCCATAATCAGTCAGTCTGCCTATTTAAATGTGTAAATGGCGTATACTTATATAGCACTTTTCTACCTACAAGGACAAAGCACTTTACATTTACAGACATATTCATCCAGTCACACACACATTCACACACTGGTGGCCGCTCCGCAGCCAAACACAGGCAAGGTGGGGTTCAGTGTCTTGCCCAAGGACACTTCAACTCATGGGCGTGCAAGGCGGGAATCGAACCTGCAATCTTTCGATCATGGGTCGACCGCCCTACCGCTGCACCACAGAGACAAATACTCATGTTGCTGTTTGGTGAAAAGGTCTGTACCACACTGAACTTGGACAACAAAAAGCAAAGAAGGGAATTGTCCCAGGACATTAGAAACAAGATTATAGACAAACATCATAAAGGTAAAGGCTATAAAACCATCTCTAAGCAGTTTGAAGTTCCTGTGACAACAGTGGCACATATTATTCAGAAGTTTAAGACCCACGGGACAGCAGCCAACCTCCCTGGACGTGGCCGGAAGAGAAAAATTGATGACAAATGGAGGAGACGAATAGTTGGAACTGTATCCATAGAGCCCAGAATAACCTCCAAAGACATTAGAGGTGAACTCCTAGATCAAGGTACATCAGTGTCAGATCGCACCATTCGTCGTTGTTTGAGCCAGAGTGGACTTAATGGGAGATGACCAAGGAGGACACCACTGTTGAAAGGAAATCTTAAAAAAGCGAGACTGGAAAATGCATGTTGACAAGCCACAAAGCTTCTAGGAAAATGTCCTTTGGACAGATGAGACAAAACTCGAGCTTTTTGGTAAGGCACATCAGCTCTACGTTTGTGGACTCATAAATGAAGCATACAACCAAAAGAACACTGTCCCTACTGTGAAACATGGAGGAGGCTCAGGTCTGTTTTGGGGCTGCTTTGCTCCATCTGGCACTGGGTGTCTTGCAGTTGCGCAAGGTAAAATGAAATCTCAAGATTATCAAGGCATTCTGGATAGGAATGTACTGCCTAGTGTCAGAAAGCTTGGTCTCAGTCGCAGGTCATAGGTCTTCCAACAGGACAACGATCCAAAACACACAGCCAAAAAAAACCAAGAATGACTAATAAAAAAGCGTTGGACTATTATGAAGTGGCCTTCTATGAGCCCAGATCTGAATCCCATTGAACATCTGTGGAAGGAGCTGAAACATGCCATTTGGAGAAGACACCCGTCGAACCTGAGATAACTGGAGCAGTTTGCTCATGAGGAGTGGGCCAAAATACCTGTCGACAGGTGCAGAAGGCTCATTGACAAATACAGAAGCTGTCTAATTGCACTGATTACCTCAAACGTCTGTGTAACAAAATATTAAGTTATGGGTACCATAATTTTTGTCCAACCCTATTCATTAGTTTTTTTTTAAATAATTCTGTTAATCAACAACTCAAAAGTAATGGCTGATTTTTTCATTCTGCCTTTATCTGCGTATACCTGTGTGTGCTGATGGCGTCCTGCTTTCCTAGCACCTGTGTGATATGCCCTATCCGAAGCGGATCCAGGAGGAGCGCTTGGCTGGTTGATGAGCTTGCTATCTTTGTGTGAAGGAAAGTGCTTGATTCAACACTCGGATTGTGTGATCTATACACATTTAAAGCTGAGCTTAGCTTGGGCAGTAATTTCGTTCTTTTTGCACGCAGCTCTCAAGCTCCGTGTTCCTTCCTGTTTCTGTGGCACGTCACGGGAGGACATCTGACAAAAAACAAAACAGTTCTCGGTGTATCCCGAACTGGATTCTGGCAGAAATCTGGACTGAAGGCTGCCATGGCCAAAGATTTAAATAGCTTCCTTCGGAGCCCCTGGCAGTCAGGATGGGAGTCAGATGACTCCCGTCCAGTGAATCCAGTGTGCTGTGGAACAAAAACTTTTATTCATGAATGTCATAATGCTTACACATCTGTGTGTCTCTCAGACAATCCAAATGAACTGCTGCACTTCAGCTGTGTAATGGCTCTCCAGATGAATTTTACTATAAACTCTATAGGCTTCTCAAAAATGTTCCCATCTATAGGACCTTCAAATGCAGTATGTAAGAAACCACAACTTTAAATACGCCTCATCTTCTTATTGTTGTTAATCTCCGGGAATATTCCACCAAACCCTGGACCAGATAGTCCTACTTTTAGTACTCCTGAAGACTTCAAATCTCATGATAATCTTGGATTCATTCATCAATGTAAGGAGTTTATTGCCTAAAATGGATATGATACGCATTTGGTAAGCATTTCTGTCCAACAGCTCCTTGACAGTTAGAGCTGAAGGCTTTGTGTTGGACAGGTTTGCCCTATCACAAAAGAGGTTATGTAGCTTCGAGGGAGCTAGGTGTAGCTTTGTATGGCCTTTTTGTTGTATTGGTACCCCATTTATTTGTTACATTTAGTGTGTGTGGGAGAGGGGAGAATGTAGGGGAGAGTGGAGAGAGTAAAGGAAGAGGTGAAAAGGTGGGGGATACAAGCACTGGTTGAATAAGTTATTGTTTCAAGCTGTTACAATTCTACCAGATCTGCCGGAAAAATGTTATATCAAAGATGAAAATCTGACACTAAGATGAGGAAAATATCTGTCCATCAATACACTGTAGGTAAGGAGGAGGATGGAAGCAGACGGGGGCAGTGTAGCGATGTGCACGTGTGGTGGGATACATGCACAGCCAGCGTGAACCGTGTGTTCATAAGGAACCAGATCCTACCCAGCCAGACCAGCCAGACCAGGAGAAGGGAGGAGAGCCCCCCAGGCCAGGAGCCCCCCGAGCATCCGCACCCAGGCAGCCCGGGAGGAGAGGAGGAGGGGACCGCCCACCCCACCGGCCAGGCACAGAGAGGGCCCCCCTACAGGGGCCCCCCCCAGTGCCCAGAGGCACAAGCGAACCCAGTGTCCGGCCCCAGGCCTGAGACAGGGCGCTTAGCGTGCCGAAGCGGCAGCCATAGGGGCCACGGGCACCGGACACGGGACAGGGCCCGGGGACGAAGCCAGAATTTGGAACCCATGAGCAAATCCACCACCCGGGCCGAGCAGTCTCCATAGGCAGGCCCAGGCCTTTGACCTAAGCAACCCAGGATCGCCACGCACCCCCCAGCCACCCCCATAACCTACAAGCTACACACCAGCCCCGCCATAATATCTGAGCCCCCTCCCAACCCTCAGTGCCCTCCTCTCTGTGATGGGAGGGGAAAGTCTAGAGGGTGTGAGCCAGTCCCCATGTCCGTCCCTGCCCATGCACTCACGCACACATACTCACAATCAGCTGGTTACCCTCCCATCCCCGCGCCCGCGCGTGCCCAGCCCACGGCGGGCCCACAGCATGCCGGCCCCACGGCGGCAAGTTCCCATGGCCCGGCGCCTGGGAAAAGACCAGGCAGTGAGGCCGGCCGCTCCCACGACCCCACCCGCTGTGCGGAGGTGTGTGAGTGCTGTGTGTGTGCTGCAGATAAAATAGGAGTCCTCAGTGTGGGGCCCACAGCTGCCAAACGCCAGAGTCCCCACTCCGAAGTCCCTCTGAATTAGTGTGCTGTTGCTGTGTGGCCTGCTGGCATGCAGTGTGTGTCTAAAGGAAGTTAAAATTTGTGGGGGCAGGTGAAGTACGGATGTTTCACGTGCCCCTCCACAGACCCCCTCCCACAAGGCCCTAGATGAATCAGGTGTCTAATAAGCAAGTAAAGCGGGGAGGCGGGTGCAGCGGGTACAGAGGTATCCCCAGTAGGCCCGCCAGCATGCCCCTCCCATCCAGTTCGGGCCCTGTGCTGTGTGCAATATTGTTTGGGTGGGAAGCGGGAGCAGGCGGATGGGCACAACCGAGAGAGAGGCTCCCGGCGGCAACCCCCAGCGCGGCGCGCCCCCTCCCAGGCAGTAGGCATGAAACAAACAAGCCAGCCGCAGTTGGAGGCCAGAACACCTGCCCAGCGCCGAAGGAAAGCCAGCGGAAGGGTCCCGGTGCCAGAGCGGGTGGCAGGGGTCAGCCCCACCATTCATACCCTGACCTCTGGTTGTACGCCACCCCAGGCCCCCTCCAAATAAATGATAAATAAAATGCTTATAAAATAAATAAATAAATAATAATAATAATAAACAATGATAATAATAATAATAATAGTAATGATAACAATAATAATACTAATGATAACAATAACAATAATAATAATAATAATAGTAATAGTAATAAATATAATAATAATAATAATAATAATAAAATGAAATAAACCCACCCAAGTGAACCCCTTTTTTTTTCTTAATGACTTTTAAGGTATTTTAGATTACAATTTATAGTTGTTTCAGGCCTTTCTTAGAATGATATTTTGTTTGATTTTGTTTTCAATTAGGTGCTTTGTTTTAGAAAGGCTAGCTCAGAAACTCCTCGAGTCAAAGCACATTCATTAAGACCCAAACCCAGGGTTGGTAAGCTGTGATAAGCGAAGGCAGCTCCATTTTTATTTTTATTTTTGACCATGAACTATTTTCGATCTGCGGTCATCATGAAGATGGTCACGGGTGATCGTCGCTGGATTCTAGCGTAGCTAACCTTTGTGGGCCTTATACTTCATCAATTAGGAAGTCCTAATTTACTTTCTCCCGAAGCTGGCGTACTATTATATATATTTTTGCCAAAGTTGAGATGCTGTCACTTTCCTAGCACTGTGATATGCCTATCGAGCGGATCAGGAGGCGCTTGGCTGAATTGATGAGCTTGCTATCTTTGTGAAGGAAAGTGCTTGATTCAACACTCGGATTGTGTGATCTATACACATTTAAAGCTGAGCTTAGCAGGCGGTAATTTCGTTCTTTTTGCGCAGCTCTCAAGCTCCGTGTTCTGTTTTCTGTGGCACGTCACGGGAGGACATCTGACAAAAAACAAAACAGTTCTCGGTGTATCCCGAACTGGATTCTGGCAGAAATCTGGACTGAAGGCTGCCATGGCCAAAGATTTAAATAGCTTCCTTCGGAGCCCCTGGCAGTCAGGATGGGAGTCGGAATGGCTCTGCGTCCCTAGAACAAAAACTTTTATTCATAGATACTTATTAACACGTATTGTGTCTCGAACAATCCAAATAGACTGCTGCCTTCAGCTGTGTAATGGCTCTCCAGATGAATTTTACTATAAACTCTATAGGCTTCTCAAAAATGTTCCCATCTATAGGACCTTCAAATGCAGTATGTAAGAAACCACAACTTTAAATACGCCTCATCTTCTTATTGTTGTTAATCTCCGGGAATATTCCATGACCTGGTTAGATAATCTACTTTTAGTACTCCTAAGACTTCAAATCTCATGATAATCTTGGATTCATTCATCAATGTAAGGAGTTTATTGCCTAAATGGATATGATACGCATTTGGGCAATTACGACTGAAGCAGATGTAATTGTTGTTTCTGAAACATGGTTAAACAAATCAATAACTGACTTTGACATACATATCAATGGTTATAATGTTTTTAGGGCTGATCGTCCCAAAAGAGGGGAAGGTATAGCCATCTATATCAAAACTAAACTTAATGCACTCACCTGAGTACAGGTGTTAGCTCACCTTTGCACTAATAGTTTGCATGATTGAATGAATGAAAGATTTCACACTAGTTGGTTTAAAGGAATAGGTATGCGTTTGTGAACACTATCTGTTTTGTGTACATGTTGACATGTGGACATTTTTGCAGCTAGCAGGTATGTTGATAACATTTCAGTGTGTGTGTGGACAGGCTCCGCCCTTTTTGAACTACATTTTAACAACAACCAGTAAACCTGTCTACGCTATGCTGCTTCCCCCCCCCTCTCACTATCACCCCCCCTCTCTCTAGCATCCCTCTCTTCTTCCCTTCTTTCCTTTTCCGTCCGGTCCAACACCCGAAATTTTCAAACATGGTTGAAATTAATAAAGTTTGGCCTCAATTACAAAAAGGGGTTTATCCAGACATACCTTTGGTTTGTCTGAAGATTAACAACCCCTCTTGTTAAAGTAAAATATGTCCAACACAAGAGGCCCTCAGCTCTCATCTGCCTGCCTAGCTGTTGGACAGGACAAGTAAAAAAAAAAAAAACTTAATGCAAAAGTTCTTATGCAAACATCAATGGCAAAGAAATTTGAACTTTTAGCTCTTGATCTGAAGATCTCTAATTCTCTGCATATTACCCTAGTTGGTTGCTATAGAGCGCCCTCTGCTGATAGCTCTGCTCTTCCCTCTTTAATGGAACTGTTGTCTTCCTTAAAATACAATGAAGTTGTAATAATTGGGGATTTAAACTGGAACTGGTTGCAACCTGTTTCTGATGATTTTAAATCTTACTGTGATTCCCTGAACCTCTTTCAATTAGTAAATGATCCTACTCGACCTAA
>JAUDJI010000969.1:0-11944 GCA_037389245.1 Oryzias sinensis | reverse complement strand
TCAGAAGATCCTCCCAAACATGGAAACTGTTGCTGCAACACGTGAAGCTTTGCTTCTGTTGCTAGTGAGATCTGATGGATCAGAACCAGACTTCTGTCAGCTGGAACTGGGGCTTCTTCCAGACCATGTGACCTCATGGACAAAGTTCGAACATGGTTTCAATGAAATGTGGAGGTTTTCCAGGAAACGTTGCTGCAGTTCCTCCGTTTCATCAAATGAGAGATTTCTCTGCACTAAAGAAGAAAATCTTCCAGAACAGCTTCAAGCTGCAGAAAAACTGTTTCCATCATTCTGAGGACATTTCTTTAGGCTTCATGTGAAGAAAACAATCTGATTGAAAAGATGAAAACAGAAACGTTTCTAGAAGCTGCAGTTACAAAGAACAGCCAGCAGGTGTCTCACTGTGGGAGTCTCTGAAAGTTCTGCCTCCAACCATGAAGGGATTTGAACCCTCAATCTTCTGATCCGAAGTCAGACGCCTTGTCCATTAGGCCACATGGTCTGTGAGGACAGCCAGGTCCAGATGGACTTTCAGGAAGCTGCAGAAGAGGAGGCAATTCTGAGGATGAAGGTGGAGGAGGAAGAGGAGGAGCCGTGCATGTGCTCCTCCTCATGAGTCCTGAAGCTGCACCGTCAGCTGCAGAGCTTCAGAGCTGCTTCCTTCTCAGACTTTCCACTTTCTTTGGCTCTCTGGCTCTGATGCTGCTGCTGCTGCAGAAAAACCAGCAGCTGCAGAAAAACTCTGCAGAGACTCACAGAGAGAGGATGGAGGCAGCAGATGAAGCTGCTGCAGACTGGGGGCGGAGCCTGGAGATGACTGCTGAAGGTCAGAGGGCGGAGCTTCATCAGGATGAAGGTGCTGCTTGGATTCTGGCTGGATGTCCGTCTGTCCTCAGTCCCTTCATGGCTGCTGCTTCTCTTCTGCTGATGTTTCTGCAGGATGAAGCTGCTGGAAAACGCTGAGTCTCTTCTTTCTGTCATTTCAGTTACATCAATGTTCCAGTCTCACTTTACATAAACTTCTGTCCTTCATCAGCCGTTGCCATGGAAACCAGCTGACTCCAGCAGCTCCAGAAGTTCCTATTTGACACAAGTGGGTTGAGGCAGGAGGGATGTTTCTGGAAAAAGCATTTTCTGCTTCATCCCTGAGAAAGCTGAAGAAGAGGAGGAGTTCTGAGCGTCTTTTCTGGCGGGGACTCCTGCTTCACCTGCAGCCCATCTCCACCCTCTGACTGTGTTTCTGACTGCTGTTCCAGCTCATGGCCGCCAGTCTGTCAGCTAACGTCTGATGGGATGGAGCTGACATCTGCTAGAAGATTTCCTGTCAGACATCAGACGTCTAGCAGCTGCTCTGCACTCTCTGATCACTCTGTCAGGAATGGTGTCTGGTCCAGCAGACCTCTGGGCGTTAACTCTTCATGGAGTCTTCCTCATGGCAGCCATTGTGAGACAGAGCAGCTGGTGGTCAGGAGGAGGGATGGTCTTCCTGGCTGTCATGTTGTTCTGAGCCTCAAACAGCCTAGAGGTCATTGGCTGCATCTAGAATGGAGGTGTGACTGTCACAGGCAGGTGATGATGTCCTGTAGTTGGAGATCACCTGGATGCTCTGTCACATGTGGCGGGAATCTCTGCTGTTCTGGAAGTGGATTCTCTGAGCATGTGGCACAAAGGTGGAAGTTTCTTCTTCTTCTGATGATTCAAACCAGGAAAAGAGTTTAGTTTGTCTGACCAGGAAACTGAAAATGAGGACGTCAGCGGAGCAGAAAGAGGAGGAACACCGTCAACAATCATGTTGGAGCTCCAACAGGCATTTTCCTGACTCAGCAAAAACATCTGTTTGTTTTTCTTTGTTCTGTCCAGCAGCTGAACAAATGGAAGAAGGTTGGAGGTTCAGTGGACCAAGAGCTGGATCATCTAAAGGAAAACAGGCTCCACACACAACATCTATGTGAGGATTATTCTGGAATTACTGGCTCCATTTGTCTGAATTATGGCTTACAGCTGATAAATTCACATGAATAATGAGGTCATGAGAGAAAATCTACATTTTCTTGCTGGTTTCTATTGAATAGAGTGATTCCAATCAGACTAGTGAAATATTCTGAATGTTTCTGAATCTCCATTGATTCATGACTTCTGATCAGTTCTTCTTTCTGTAACTATGATCTAAATGGACTTTAATGAAAGACCATGTGATGTTTCCATTGATGCTAAAGCTGACCAATCATCTTATTGATTACAACACGAGCGCTTTCTGTGTCTAAAATCAGTCCCAGAAGAGTTCAACCATGACTTCAATGCCTGAGCTAAGCTCCTCCTTCTTTGTGTGTCTTTGTGTGTGTGTTTCTTGTGTGTTCCCCTGACTGCAGCAGTGTGTCGTCAACAAGAAGCTGATTCCTAGAGAAAAGTGAGAGTTTCAGCTCTAAGGGGTCTGAAGTCCATCTGAGAAGATCACTAACTCATCAGTCCTGCTGTCCCTGAAGACCGGATTCATGTTCAGAACCAGCTTCAGGTTCTGGGCTGGGATTGGATGTGTTGTGGTGGCAGTAAAGCAGGTTCAGACCCGGATCAAAGCAGAATGTAGAAAGGGTCAAAGTGTCAGTCAGACTCCCAGACAGAATGTTCCAGATCAGCATTTATTGGTTATTTCTTGATGTTCTTCATCTTTGGAGAAAAGCAGAGCTAGAAAATCAAACAAAGTTCTATCTATCTGGTAAAAACTTGGATTCTTTCAGTCTTTCCCGTATGGACAGATTTCTTTGACGTCTTTTCTTTTCATGTAAATTCAGTCAAACATGTTGATCCTTCATGATGTGGATGAGTTGATATGAAACAGTGTTTTCTGCAGCAGGAACATGTGAGAGGAAACCTGCTGTTCCTCAGCTGATCTTCATCATTCCATCTCAGCAGCAGATGAGGAGGATGTGCTGCTGGAAAATCTGCCTCACAGACTCAGTTTGCAGCTTCTGCTTTCAGGTTTGACTTCTAGTTTCTGGAGAAACAGGAAAAAGAAACAGGAAATCTCCACACCACTCTAGAACCACCTAGAACAGTATTATGGGATGTTTTTCAGCTGAATCACTGGGATCCATCTTCATGTTAACATCAAAGTGATGGTGTCAGATGAAATCTTTCCTGTTTGAAGGAGTTTCCTTCATGTCAGAATAGGATGCCAGATCTCCCATCAGGCCTTGCAGCTCCTGACTTTGTGATGAGTTCCTGCAGAAACTCTTGGAAATCTCATGTTGATTCTCTCCCAGTTGACATCCATGGAGATTTTCACTGCTGTTGTTCAACTGCAGAGTTTGTCACAGACGCTCAAACTCATGAAGAGTTCAGCTGGAAGTTGAGAACGAGGCTTTGAAACCAGCAGCAGTTTGAGTCCATTCTGATGTTCCATTCAGGTTTCTGCTACAACAAGCCTTTATTTTGAAAGAGCCAGTGGGGCAGAAACAATAGAAGGAGGAGATTACCAACCCCCCTGGAATGTTGCCCCCTGTGCAGTGGACTAGTGGGGGCAGGGACGGCTGAACCAATCACAGAAGACTGTTGCAGCTTTCCCTCCAAAAGTCAACCAATCAGATGTTGTTGTTTGGATTCTTTGTCTTGAAGTTTCACATGTGGAAGCTTCCAGAGTCTTTTCTGTTTGGTCTGCAGGCTGAGCAGAACTGACTCCTGCAGGATCACAGGAACTTTCAGGAAAATCTCCAAACAGGAGAAAAGTTTCTGTTTGGACTTTTTTTCTGGGATTGTGAGACTAGCAGATGATCGATCGGAGCTGCAGTGAAGAGGACGGTGGTGTTTGTGGGAGTTGGAGCTCAAGATCGGAGCAGGAACCATGTCTTCCCTTCAGTCTCTGAGAGAGTTGATCAGCGAGCGACTAGCTGCTGCTGCTGAAGAAATCTGCAGACTCTGTGAAGGAACCATCGTCCAGTACGAGGAGGAGCTCTGTCGTCAGCGCAGACTGCTGGATGTCATCTGGAAACCACAGCTGCAGCTCCACCACATAGGTATGTGACCTTCTACAAACCAGTGAAGCTCTCTGAAGCTGCTTGGGTCGGGCGCCGGGGCTGCCCTGGGGTGACGAGCCCCCGGCTGGTTGGTGGGCGGCTCCTGGGTCCTGGCTCCGTCATGGCCCGGGTCTTGGTGCCCGGTGGCCCCAATGGCTACCCCCCAGTACAGCGTAGTGTCTGTCCTGTGGCTCGGGGCCCTAATGGCGGGGTTCCCCCTTGCTCCCGGATGCCGGAAGGGGGGCCCCCTCACCTGGCTGGTTGGTTCCCCTGCTCAAGCCAATACAGGTCCACTTGAGTTGGTTCTGTCATGTTGGTAAAGCCGCTTGTGCAGAGGTTGCTTCCCTAGCTGCATTACCAACATCACAGAACCAACTGAAGTGGACCAGAGTCTGCGGTACACCTCCACCTGAGGGCCACAAACTACTCCTTCCAGGATAGCAAGGTTTGAGTTTTAGCCAGAGAGAAAGGATGGTTTGAGCGAGGCGTGAAAGATGCTGTCTTTGTCAAGAAAGATAAACATCATCTTATAAAGACTGGTGGTCTCAGGTTTAAATCAGTCCCAGACAAACAAACCAGTTCCACTCATTAACAGCTGAAAGAGATGACCAGGGGCCTCATTTATAAAACTTTGCGTAGGATTTGCGTCAGAAGTGGCGTACGGATGAAACATAGGACGTGCGTACGCACAGAAATATTCGGATTTATAAAACCATGCGCACGCACATCCTACGCATCTTTCCCTTAATAAATCACAACCAATTCTAAATGCAGCGCAGCTTTTGCGGCTACATGACACGCCCATAGTTGCCCATAAATAGTCCGTGAAACGCCCACAAATTAATATTCATGGCTTGCTAAATCTTGGCAAACACAGAGAGGAAATCAGAAAAACGTAACTTCACTCAATGTGAAGTAGAAGTTATCGTTGGCGAGGTGAAAAAGAGGAGAAAGTGTTGTTTGGAGGGCACAGTGTGGCCATTACTAATGCCAAAAAGGCACGTGAATGGCAAACGGTGGAAGACGCCGTAAATGCTGCAGCCTCAAAACCTTGGACCGTGGCCGAAATAAAAAAGAAATGAAAGAAATGATCGGACATCAAAGTCGAGGCAAACAAACGTCTAGCGCTGCATCGGCAGAGTGTGTCTGCCACGGGTGGGGGAAAGGGGACACCGGAGCTGACCCCTCTTGATGAGAGACTGGCCGCTATTATTGGGGAATCCCTATTAAGTCCCCCTTATCGGCGTCCTCCTCCCCCTCAGTCACCTGACTGACGCGCCAGACGCACCGGGTGACACAGGTAAGAGAAATAATTAAAATGAATGCAGTCAAGTCACATGTATGCAGGTTACACAATTACAGTTTATTAATATAGAACAATTTTATTTTAGTTGCTGGGTGTTCCAGCGGGGCCAGTGGTTACGATGCTGCAGCTGAGCAGCCGTCTGGACCCAGCGTCTCCACGGCACGCGGCTCTCAACCCTCCAGCAGTGGACGTGTCCTCACCGATGCAGTCCTTGAAATGCAGAGGGACGTCAGTAGTTCAATCAGAGAGGTGGCCAAGAAGTTGGACGGAATCAAGACCGCCCTGACTGAAATAAACTGCACGATGAGGGAATTCTTAAATAAATAATATTTTCCACACCTTTTGTTGTTGTTTACAAGCGACGCATCACTTCCAAACGCTGGCGCACAGCAGCAGCATTTGGCTCAAATGCGTGGGGATGGGGTTCAGGGTCGGGGCCAACACAGCAATCAGCGCCAGGTGGTAGAGGCACGTTTTTAAGCTCTGCCACATTGTGTAGCACACCACATGCCAGCACGATTTGGCACACACTGTCACTTTCACGTGATTCTTCCATCTGCCGACGGTGTCGCCGTTTCTCATTTCACCCTTTTTTGTGCGTACGCCTGGGTCAGAGCTTGCGTGAAGGACCGCACATTTTCCCGTCAAGTTTGCTTTTTATAAATCTCAACTATTGCGTAGAGAGTGGCGTACGCCTTCTTTTGTGCGTACGCAACGTTTATAAATGAGGCCCCAGGTTAGGGAGAGCAGCCACTGATTCCTCCTCCAGGAGCACATATAAACTAGCTCTTTCACCAGGTATTTCAGAATTGACAATTTGGATAAGAGGTGAAATGTTTTCAATTTTGAAAATGATAATGTACAGATGGCATTTTTAATCCTACTTCTGTGATGGAAACAAACTGGATGAATTAGAGTCTTCATAGACAGTTGGTGTTTTAAGATAATCAGTTAATAGTGTTTATTAACAACACACAAAGAACAAAAAAATGTGTCTTTTTGTGTTTCTGCAGTCCTCCCCCAGCATTGGGTGACTGAAGATGAAGATCTCTGCAACCAGCAAAGGAACTTCAGAGTTGAACTGGAGAAACCAGACCCTCCGCTTTATAAAGAGGAACCGGAGGAACCACAACCATCAATGATTAAAGAGGAGATTGATACCTTGATGGAGATACCTACTTATGAGGAAGATGAGAACAGTGAAGCAGATCTAAACAACCAACAGTGGAACTTCAGAGTGGAACAGGAGAAAAGCCTTTTTCTTGTAAAGAATGTGACAAAAGTTTCATTCAAATATCTCATCTCAAGTCACACATGAGAACTCACACAGGAGAAAAGCCTTTTTCTTGTATAGAATGTGATAAAGGTTTTAGTGATTCGTCTAGTCTAAAAAAACACACAAGAACTCATACAGGAGAAAAGCCTTTTTCATGTAAAGAATGTGACAAAAGTTTCAGTCAAATATCTCATCTTAAAACACACATGAGAACTCACACAGGAGAGAAGCCTTTTTCTTGTAAAGAATGTGACAAAAGTTTTAAACTTATATCTAATCTCAAAACACATGTGATAACTCACAAGAGAAAAACATTTTAAAACAGTTTAATACAGGAGTCATTAAAAACTTTAAGCGCAAGAGAACTTGGAAGCAGAGAACTTGTGCAGTAAAAATATGGGGTTTACATGAGCAGAGGAAAAGATTTGGAAAAAGTACAATTTTTTTTTCCATAAAGGCAGAAACTAGTATTTTATTTGAAATTATGATTTTTAGAATTAAATATTTCAAGCCTTGTTTTTATGTTGCCATAAACGTATGGAATATACCGTTAATGTACCTTCTTTGAAAGCCCAAACTACTAAACATTCAGTCCCATTCTCCCCCACACACACCCATTCACACACTGATGACAGCTGTGCTGTCTCACACTGGCACTAACCTATAACCCCCAGGATCAATGTGGGGTTCAGTTTTATTCAATGACACTTTGTCACATGGACGGGCACAGTGGTAATTGAACCTGTGATCTTCTGATCATAGGGTCAACCACTCTACCTCTGCAGCACATCCAATCACTTTGGTTTTTTCGTATTTCAGATAATTTAAATATTTAATTTTTTAGTTTGTTCATGTGTGCGTTACCATGACAACACAAGAAAGATTTTGTAAACGTCTTTAATTCTGACACTTTTTATGTAGTCAGTGAACATTTGATTATTAATTTAAACAAAAAGTAGTAACTGCAGTTTATATTTTTTAGACAAAGTTTAGTGAGGAAAAGATTTTCCTAAAAATATATGAAGGAAGAGGCTGATAAAGAACCAGACTGGGGTTTGTGTCTGGTGTTCTTGTTATTCATGTTTTCTAGTAGACATTAGAACTGTTCCTCTTTTTTTTATTTTGGTTTTCATTGTTCTGTTCCAATCTTATCTATGAGGAATAAAGTGGGCTGTCATGGTTTGAGTTTCTGTGTATTGGTTTTTGCTTTCTGTCTTGTTCTGTCATGGTTAAGTTCTGTTTCCTGTTTTATTTTGAAAGGTTTCCTGTCTTGTTTCTTTAGTTTTACTTCCTTTGGTCCCCATCTGCCCTGATCGGGTTCACCTGTGTCTTGTCTGCCCTGTCTGTATTTAAGTCTTGTCTCTGCCTTCCTCCTGTGTTGGTCCATTAGCCTTTGTCTCTGTGTTCACGTCTTCATGCCATGTTCCTTTTCTCATGCCACGTCACAGTGAGTTCTTGTTTTTTGGTTTTGTCATCCTGCTCTGCAGCGCCTTTTGTTCTTTTGTGAATTAAAACCCACTAGCCCTGATCCTCATGCCTCCGCCTCTGCATCTGGGTCCAACAGGCTCTCGAGCCACCCTCCACCGTGACATGGGCGTGAACATCAGTCAGAAGTGTGGAGTCTCTCACAGTGTGGGTTTCTGCTGTTTGTTGATTAGTTGATGTTATTCATTTTTAGTGCCACATCTGCCGCTTTAAATATGAAGGACTGCGTTTACTATAAAACACATTTTTTCAATAATCCATCCATCCATCTCCTTCTGCTTATCTGGGACCGGGTTGCGGGGGCAGCAGTCTAAGTAGAGATTCGCAGACTTCCCTAACCCTGACCACTTCCTCCAGCTCCTGGTTTTGTTTGCACTTGTTTTTGAGTTTCAGGTACAAAATAATTTTTTGTAAGTGTTGCACATGGAACAAGGGCTCAGAAATCCCTTCATAGTAGGTTGGTAATGTGATCAGCAAAAGTATTTTCACATCTCATATACTTCATCTGCACAAATAAGTAGTAAAAAATGTGTTAAAAATTGCTGCTGATGAAAATACTGTAGAAGTGATTTAATTTATGGAAATAAAGAGTGGCGTTTAGATAAATGCATGTTTTCTACCACGTTAAATCATTGTTATAGATTATTGTAACCTTCGCACAGCAGAACGTCATTAGTTATCAATATGTTAGTTACAAACAAAGTGTCATGGTTTGTCAAAAGTTCAGAGTGACCCAGATGCTGTAACCCAGAAGGAGACTAGGACAATAAGGTGAGTTAAGAAGTCTTTATATAGAAAGGTGAGTCTTAGGCTTCTTTCCAACAGGGGCGCAGCGGCTGGCTGGAGGAGAGCAGCAGCAGGATTCCAGACGAGGAACAGCGTGGAACCAGGGGACAGCGACCAGGTGAGATCCAGAGTAGATTATTCCTGAGTCAGAGACGAGAGGTCCAATTAGTAACATGAAGCTTGGCAAACAGGACAAGAACATGAGCAAGCCAGACTAAGCACCGTGGGAGGAAAATGAACTGGCGTCGAGTGGAGGTCCAAGAACTCCTTAAGAGGCCATGGTGGTGATGAGGGTAAGTGGAGACAGCTGGTCGCGTCCGGAGCAGAGCAGGCAGGGGAGGGGGAGAGCAGCTGGCAGAGGCACCATGTCACAAAGCCTGTTTGAAAAAACAGACTCCTCCTTTAATGTCTGTTCCAGCTGCTGGAAAGAACCAAATATTTTTTTAAAAAGGGAAGAAAAGTCTGCAGAGTGATGACATCATTTGACATCAGCGGTACTTGTATCCCCCACTTTTTCACCTTTCTTCCTTTTACTCTCTTCCACCCCCCACACATTCTTTCCCTCTCCCCCTCCACACACACTAAATGTAACAAATAAATAAAAAACAATACAACAAAAAGGGGTTTATACAAATCTACACTCTGGCTTCTTAAGTTCTATAACCTCTTTTTGTGATAGTAAAACCTGTCCAACACAAAGCCTTCAGCTCTAATCTGTTTGCTCAGCTGTTGGACAGAAAAAGTGAGAGAGAAAAAAAAATTGTGAATTGAAGAAACAAAAACATTGTTGCAATTCTCTCTTCTAGTTGTACAAAAATAACAAAGGCAATAAAAAATGTGAACTGATTTATTAATTCTTTAAAATCTGGCCAAACAGAAAAAAAAGGGCAACACACCATTTAGTGTGTTTGTGTGGGTTTTCTCTGAGGACTTCAGTTCCTCCCACCCAACCAAAAAAAAGTTCCTGTAAAAAAAAAATGGATAAGCTGATCATTTATTTTTATTTAAATTCAGTTTGTTCAGAAAAAAATTAAAGTAAAATTAAAAAGTAGAAACAGAAAGAATTGCAACACACTAAATGGATCCCCTCCATGAACCGCCACCTTAACGTGGTGGAGGGGTTTGAGCAGCTGATCTGTCCGGGGCTTAAGCAGATGGCATGGTGTCCCACAACAGACCGGCTCTAGGTGACGAGTCAGACGAATAGCGGTTCAGAATCCATAAACTGAGTCAAAAAGAACAAGGTGCAGTGACAACACAAAGCTTGCAGTCAGGTCACCTCTCTGAGAGGGAAGGAGCCTGAGCTTGTGTGAGATGTTCAAAGGTAGCAGCTAGATATTTTTGGGCTCAATTCCACACAGATCTGTCCCTGAAATTCACTGTACATAGAGGACTGTGACCTCACCCAGAGAAAGGGCCTTACCCCCGGCTACAGGAAAATGAAGCCAATTCCGTTGCCATTTTTCACAAAACGGGTGCCCGTTGGAGCCAGACAACCGGGATTGGTCGAGTTGGTCTGAGTCACATTTTTAGGGCAACTACTGTCGCCAATCAGAAGTAAGCTTGCTGGAAATACAAACGGACGAAATGAAGACATGCTGCTGACTCTAAACAAAAATAATAACAACAAAAGCTAAACAAATTAAAATAATTTGTTGAATAAACATTTCTGGCAAAAATTGTTCTGAAGGAATGCATTGTGGTCTATATTTGCCGATCTAGTGAACATCGATGCACACTGGTTCTTTGCAAAGTCTTCTGGGAAGTTTCTAGGGCACTGGATTTTGGAATGCACTACAAAATGGTGAACACACTATATAGTGAGCAGGGAAGGAATTCAGACACAACCTACAATTCCAAAATCAAATACTATAGAAATTTCCCAGAAGTCTCTGCGAAACAGAAGTGTGCATCGCTGCTCAGTAAATCAGTGAATAACTCATTTAACTTGGTGAAATCGATGACGTCGTATCCACCATAAAAACAAATGTAGTGAGCCTAGTGTCCGAATTGCTTTTCAAATTCACAGCTATAGTCCCCTAAGAGAAAGGCTGAATATTTAGTGCCGCACTATATAGTTTGTCAGTATTTAGGGGTTAGGGGGGGAATTCGGACACAGCCCCACTTTCTCTGTGGAGTTAGCAGTGATCGGCTAAATGCTTTCCTTTTATATGCTCAACATGCACATCCATCTTTGTAAAAGTTTAGATGTTGTTTTTTTTAAGGTGAAGATGAACTTTATTAATCCCTGTAGGGAAATTAAGTTGTAGTAGCAGAAAAGAACAAAGAAGAAAAAAGAAGATTATCCTTCACCAGCAGTTATTGAGAACTCAGCATGACTCATAAAAATTTCTCTTAAATCATAAATGTTCATTCGTTCTTTAAAAATCTACACAATACAACATTTCCAACATTCTTGCATGCACACTGTCCACAAATGTTTGTGTGATGTTTTTTCATGAATGCATTAGTAGATTTCCAAATCCCACTTTGTATTTGTATTTCTCTTTTTGTGGAGTTTAATCCAAATAATTGTTTTGCATAAATCCCCCAAAATGTCACTAATGCATTTGAAGTATGGTAGAACTGATGTTGAATAAAGAATGTCCATACATATAGAACTCTCTTTTTCTGTAGTTGTCTAGATTACACTTCTAGCCTCATGTATCTTAAATATATTCATTATGTGGACGGAGTCGTACTGGGATGTAAGTGAACCCAGACATGGAGACGTGATTAGCTATGCTTCTGTTGAGCTTTTTCAAATAAATCAATCTGATGGCTAAACATCCTCTGTGTCTTCCATGCATTGTAATGAGACAAACAGACAGAAATGTGAAGGTATCTGCTGTAAATCCAAGTATTGCTCAAATCTGTGTTTATGAATGTCTTCTCATGTCAATTGTTTAGTGGAAACACTTTCTTCCAAAAGCCGAGGGAGCTTTTGTGAGATCTTGATCAAGATGGCTTGAAAACGGTGAACAAAATTCACATTACTTCTTTAATCTGGAGAGCTGATTGTGTTCTTGCCAGGCAACTCAAAGGGGTTCAGGCTGAAAGGGTAATTCTTAAACTGATATC
>JAUDJI010000968.1:0-11949 GCA_037389245.1 Oryzias sinensis | reverse complement strand
ATATATATATATATATATATATATATATATATATATATATATATATACACACACACACAAAATAGAGTACCCCACATTGTTGATTCATTCACTGCTCTGTTTTAGTTCCGAACAGACCACATGATTTCCTACCATTCCAGCCTTTGCAGCCCTTTACAAGGCACCTTACAAACTGATTACCATCAATTCCGAAGGGTAAGGCAATCATGTCTCTCTAAGACAGATTGCTCTGTTAAGGTGCTCCATAATTTAATATCCTACTCATTCTTCACCCCCTCCCCCCACACCTCCTTTCATCAGCCTGGTAAAATCATGCTGAGTTCCTCAAAATGTATTAAATTATGATGTGTCTTGAAAATAATTCTCTTTCCAAAGCATGAATCACATGACAGATTCCTCTGCCGCCTTACCTTTGACACGCTGCATGCGTACAGTGACAAAATAGATTAAAATTAGCTTCGGGGTCGGAAAATTGTTGACCCCGGAAACATTTTCTGCTTCCTATTAGCATTCACTTTCAGGAGACATGTGCATGCTGATGCTAACAGGAGGCGTGAAGGGGGGGCGGAGGGGCAGCACTTTGCTTTAACCTACTGTCAAACCGCCCCGTTAGTCTGTCCTAAATACGTTCACTGAGCATGTCAGGAATTAATCGAAGGGGGGGAAGGCGGAACCCGAGTCTCGCTGTCCCGACTCCACATTAATTAGCTGCCTTGTTGGTGCTCTCTTAGTAATGTCCCCTTAAAAATGGATGGAGGGAATTTGAATTTATTCAATTTTTAAATACTTGCATCTATTATAGATTTTTATGTCATAAATATTTTAGTCTTTAATCTTATTAACAGGAAAGCATCCGTAAAGCTGTCTTTGCACACACCAGGTTTTTCCTAACCTTTACTATCACATAATGAGCATAGTTTCAGCTAACCAACACAAGATTTACAGTCTTTTTGTATTTACTTAATACCTCACTTGAATATGTGTGTGTGTGTGTGTGTGTGTGTGTGTGGGTGTGTGTGTGTGTGTGTGTGTGTGTGTATATACGTATATATGGGCAGGTACTTAAGTGGACAGAAGTATGGATAAGCATATATACATATGCACATCTAACCCTTGTGCTATCCTATGGGGTCAAGATGATCATTGACGTGTTCTCCCTACCATGACAAAGGTGGAAAGATTTCATGTAATCCATTGACTGTCATGATTTCAGAACACTTTCGGACCCAGATGCTGGAACCCGGAAGAAACACAGCGGGAGACGAGCGTGGCAGGTAAGAGATTTAATGGGAGCTTCGGGAGACAGAGTGAGAGCAGGACAAGAGGTAGGTCCCTGGCGTGAGGCAGATGCTGGTGGCGTCACTGGTGGGTTCCTCCACAGGAAGAGCAGCCGTCTGAAGAGGAGGTCCAAAGAACCGAGGTAACGGCAGAGGCTCGAGGTGTGATCGCAGGTGAAGACAGAGTGGGGGATCCGGGCTGAGGCTGATTCTGGCGACCACTCGTGGTAAAGGTTTCCTGGAGGTGAGCAGAAAGAGAGTTAAGACGAGGCTTGACGTAGCGTGGAAACTAGAGTTTGACAAACTTGACAATAAGACCAACTATGCACCATCAGGGGCAACGGACTGGCGAAGACTGGTGATCCTGTGGCTCCTTATGAAGGCGGATGAGGTGATGAGGTAAGTGGTCGCAGGTGTTGAGAATCAGCAGCCAAGCGGAGAGGAGAGGGGGAGGAGTCCGACAGAGGCACCATATCATTGACACCAGTGAAGATCACAAATCATTGAAGAAAAAAGGTTCAGAGCACTGTCTAGTGGGTCTAGATGACCCAACTCCCAATGTTAAAGGGCCTAGGATAGCACAAGGGATTTATAAACACGTACATATGAATGTGCTATTGCAGATTTTATCTCTGCGTTTTAGAATTGAGCACGGTTATTGCCTTTGGAAAGAAGCTGTTTTTGAGTCTGTTCGCTTTGGTTGTGATGCCTCTGTAGCGCCTCCCAAAGGGGCAGCAGGTCTGAGCCGGGCTGTGAACTGTCCTTGATGATGTTCTGAGCCCTAGTGGTGCAGACTGTGGAGTAGATGTCAGTCAGGGTGGGGAGAGGGCACCTAATGATCTTCTGAGCCGTCTCTACGACTCTCTGCGGTCTCTCCTTATCCGCGGCCGTGCAGCTGCCGAACCAAACTGTAATGTAGTATGTGATTGGGGCTGTGGTATTGGCTGTCCAGGAGAGGTCGGCAGAGATGTGATGCCGAGCAACCTGAAGGTGTGGACCCTTTCCACGTCCTCCTCATTAATAAGAGGGGGGCTAGGTCCGCGCCATGTTTCCTGAAGTCGATGATGATCTCCCTGGTTTTGCTGGTGTTCAGGGTGAGGTTGTTCTGTGTAATTTAATCTATATTGTTATGTTTTTTTTGCTTGGATATTACAACTCTTATTAAAGACAGAAAATAATGCATTTATATTATTTAAAAATTAAAAACAAAAATTGTATATCCCTGCTTCTCTAACTCTAACAGTTTCATTTTTTCCCCATTCCAACGACAGTTCTGATTGGTTAAGTTGATTAATACGATTTACAATTTGAAATATTTTTTAGTTGTTTTTAACATGTTCTTGAGGCCTTTTCCTGGTGATGAAGGACATAAATCAAGAAAATTACGCTCAAAATTGCATTAAGCAGATGAAAAAAATGCTGCTTTAAAATAGAAAATATGATGGGCAAAGTGGTCGGCAAGTTGATGGCTCTGCTTCACAACAGGGTGTGAAAGGGTGGGGTGGAGTTTTCTCTGCGCCAATGGTCACGGCCGCAAATCAGAGGCGAATTTCTAATGAACTACTGCCTCTCTGCAGAAACCATATCCTAGAAAATGACACGTTTTTAAAAAATTTAAAGAATTAAAAGAGCCCTGGGGATGCTTTTAGAATTGAATTTGGGTCTTTAAAACATCTTTTCCTGAAAATACTTTCTTTTTCCTATGACCAGCATCCATAAATGTATTAAATTGTTCTTTTTTTAAGTTGAAGTTCCTCACCACACATTATAGGTACGCCACAGGCTGTTTTCGCAGCTCGTAGTCTTTCCACTCTCTTTCACTTCACTCCTTTCAAGTATCATTGTTTACGTGATGATAAACTCCTAGAGGGTCTGGTCTCCTTCGTGTGGACGCATGGGTCAGGTCAGCAGGGAGTTGTCACCAGCTCACCATGTTTCTAACGGTCTCCAGCCATTTGACTGACAGACGGGTTAGAGGGCAGGTGGAAGCTGCCAAGCAGCAGGCCGAGCTGCTGCTGTGTCTGTGACTGATTGGACACACGCGTAATGAAGATACAACAGACAAGCAAAGCTCAGTTTCACAGCTTTCTTCCAGGGCATGGCAGGATGGTGAGGGGAAGTCATTTCCTATTTGTGTTCTTCATAAATGGCGGTGCAGTGGTATTTGAAAGTGTAGGGAGGCAATAAAAAAAAAGAGGCATTTTAGCAACTATTAGAAAATGAAGTGTTACTTCAAACTAGCATAATGAGATCAATGCTTTTGATATTGTCATTATAATAATAAAAATTTTGCAAGCCCAACATTTCAGTTTTTTATTTGTTAATAAAGTTAGAAATAAACAATAAATTTTGTTCCACTTAACCCTTGTGCTATCTTAGATGACCCCACCCTTACTTTGACGTGTTCTTCCTACCATGACAAAGGTGGATTAAGGTGGAAAGATTTCATGTAATCCATGGACACCAGTGAAGATCACAAATCATTGAAGAAAAAAGGTTCAGAGCACTGTCTAGTGGGTCTAGATGACCCAACTCCCAATGTTAAAGTGCCTAGGATAGCACAAGGCTTAATCATTGTGCCCCAATGATTAACAAAATACAGTTTTATATCTTTATGTTTGCAGCCTGAAATGTGGCAAAAAGTTGAAAAGTTCAAAGGGGGGGGTACTTTCGCAAGGCAATGAAAATCAAGTTACTTCAGTTGCCATTTTTACGCAATATGGTCGTCACCATGTTGGAGCCAGAAATCGTTAATAAGTAGTGATTGGTTCAAATTGGTCAACATTGCTATGGCAACCACTCTCACATTGTGCAATTCATGCTCTCTTTTTTATTTTCTAAAGTTCTAATGTCCATTTAGTGCTACAATACCCAGTGCAAAATTAAAATAATACGGTGGCAACCTAACCCAGTGGGGGCCTGATTTGTGGATGGTTGGACCTGGCCCCAACCGCTGGCCCCAGTTAGGTTGACGGATAGGTTCCCGCCTAACCTGCATGTGTCGAAGTGTCCTTGGGCAAGACACTGAACCCCACATTGCCTCTGGTGGTTATACTGTAGTATGGTGCTATAGTGTTAAATTGCATTCGCACTGAATGCAATTTTTCGTGTCGAACGCCTTACTTTGAATACGACAAAGAAAGAAAGCTTCATTCCTGCTGCGGGGGCTGAGTCTGAATGACAACCAATTGCTTCCTTCCAGGAAGATCAGGGCGAGAATACTCACATCAATCAGCCATATTTGATTTGTATTCTACCTACTGATCGAGTCACTGAAAATGTCTTGTGCCCACAAAGCCGAATCCCTAAATAGTTGGCGCATCTAGCAAAGGTTCTGATTTTTTAACTCTTGACACCTGACGCCCAAATCACCCTGCGACACTCAAAAACCACTGCTGCCGCACTGATGCGCCCGACGTTCAAATCGCGCCGCTGGACCTCAGATCACATATGTACATTTCAATTAACATTGAAACATGCGGATCGTGTTTGGTGTGAGTGCTGCCTTGGGGGGGGGGGGGGGGGGCTTTGGGCCTTTGAGGAAGGTAGAAAAGTGCAATACAAGTCTAAATGGTAAATGACATATACTGATATAGTGACAAACCCATTCACCCATTCACACACTGGTGGTGGCTCCGCTGCCAAACACTGACGCCAACCTTCCACCAGAGGCAAGGTGGGGTTCTGTGTCTTGCCTAAGAACACTTCGACACATGGGCGGGCAAGGTGGAAGTTGAACCTGGAATCCTCCGATCAGGAGTCGACTCCCCTACACTCAAAAAAATAACTCATTGGATGAACTCAATTTAATTGTGGGCAGGAATTCCATCCAATAAATATGAGTAGCCCCACCTTAAACAAAACTGTTCCATGTAATGAAATATAAATTGAGTTAGTCGAACTCAATTTTATCAAGAAAGGCAAGGCCCAAAATGTCATCTGACGCCAGTCTTGTACCTGGAACCTCTGCATGCAAATCCAAATGACTAATCTACGGAGATAGCACCTTTTTGGCAACTTGCATTCACCAGTATAATGACATAGAATCATTTTCTCTATAAATGAGGTTCTTCGTGTATTTTCTTATTGGGAGAATACCAGTTAAAACGATTCCAAGCCACAGTACGTTTTTTACGTGGAAAAACACAAACAAAAGTTTTCTCTCTTCGAAAAGTTGAAGGATTTGAAGGACCAAAAGTCATGGCAGGCATTAGACAAAAGAGCTGAAAATTTTAATGGTTGAATGGTTAAAATAGGTGAAAAATTGTAGCCATAAAACTGCAGAAGTTACTATAAAAAGAATAAATAAAGAGAAACAGGAAAACAGCATTCAACATGCGCACAGCATGCCCCTTACTTGAACTCATTTATTTTGGATTACTGGAGTTGATAGGTGAAACTGTTAATAAATCTTTCGTTGGGTCAATTAAATGTAGATACATATTTTTTACATTGGTGACAAAGTCGCTCCAATGGATGCCAAGGATGGTGCGTAGACAGTGCTGGTGGAAACGTTCGAGGACTCGCAGGTGGTGCTGGTAGGTGACCCAAGACTCAGAGCCAGAAAGAAGGATGTTGAAGTCCTCGAGAGGGCAGACATCCAAAGCATAGAGGCCATGCTTCTTAAGTCGCATTTGCGGTGGGCTGGACATGTACACAGGATGGAGGACCACCGACTGCCAAGGATCACTCTGTATGGCGAACTTGCATCAGGCCAGCGAGATAGAGGGGCACCAAAAAAGAGATACAAAGAATCTCTTAAGAAATCCCTTGGTGCTTGCAACATCAACCATCGTCATTGGTCTACTCTGGCAAAAGACCGTGACACCTGGCGCCAGTACATCAAAGACGCTGTCTCCTCTTTTGAAGACAAGTGACGGACTAGGCTAAAAGACAAACGGCAAATGAGAATAGCCGGCCTCACGACTGCACCGAATCCAGAACAGACTTTCACCTGCAGCCTCTGCTGCAGGATCTGTCTTTCCCATATGGGATTGCTCAGCCACGAGCAAGCTTGTAGAAGACGTGGACAGCCCTCTTCATAATCTTCGTTTACGAAGCCTCGCCATGATGATGACATATTTTTTAAATAAATATATTTTAAAAAAACTAACAGAATTTAATTGTGTTACATGAAAAAGGGGCTTGAATCATTTTTTGAGTGTACCACTGCAATATGGCAGCCCCGTGTATACCATTTACCATTCAAACAATTGAAACTCATTTGAAAGAAAGAAAAAGGACTTGAAAATTTTGGAATGTGACACAACACTTGAGCAAGACACAATGCGCATCCGTCCCGCTATTGGAATCGTTTCTTTACGTTCAACTGACTCTACGGATAACTTTGGCCGAATTCTCTCAGGTCACTGCAATGTGTTTGCATCCAAATTAGTAGAATTTCAACAAAACATATTTGTCACTACTTTAGCAGTAAACCAGTCAAACACAACCATAAGAATGTAAGATTTAGCATAGACAGTTCCTGCGCATGTGACACTGCCAACTACGAGAAAACAGGTGGAAAAACTTAAATGCAAACATATTCCTTGAAAAAGTGACAGTATAATACCACGCTGACCTCAATGTCATCTGACAATACCAAAAGAAAGTTTCTATTTTCCTCCATGCGGTTTTAATCTCCACTATATTTTGCCAGAACTACAAGGTTGTTTGGCTACCGGCTCCCAGATTGTGACACTAAACCTTTCCAGTACATTCATCTTACAGCATGAACTTTGTGCCTGCTGTTTAAGTTCTGTCTCATGGGTGGATTCGACACAGAGGACTGCCCTTGAAAAAAGCATCACTCATATTCTTCATCAAAACAATTCTTTTGGCAGCCGACTCCTGGGAATCCGAGGCAATATTACAGGAAACAGTCAACATCATATTCTGTTACAGTTCTTCTGCCTTCAGCTGATTTCCTTTTTTTTTTTTCATTTTCAAGCTTTAATGACAAACACTAACCTCAGGTGTATAGTAACTCAATCTATATGACTTTGTTCTCTTGTCAATGTCGTGACCTTGAAGTCATATCCAATGTGAGATGATGCTCATCTCCTGCCTTTTCTCTTTTTTTTGGTTTGTTTTTTTTGTCCATGGCAGTCTGCAACTGTGTAAATCTCCTGGAAAGAACAAACATTTTAAAAATGTAAGGAGCAAGAAAGATTGCAAAGCCTTAAGCAACACCAAGAAGTTTTCAATTTAGTCTTCTTTTAAAAATGTTCCCACACTTTAGCCAAATCCCAATTGCCTCCCTACCCCATCCAATCCCTACATCCATCCCTCCAAGTGGAGCGATATGGTACAAAAAATAGTATCTTCAAATTTGGACGTTACTATCGCTCAATGACGTCATCAGTAGTCGCCGGACATCTACTTTTGCCCGTAGCTGCCAGCGCTTGGAAAAAACAGAACATCAGTTTTAGAACTTTAAAAATGAAAGTATAAACGGAAAGTCATTACTTACATTTAAATGTAAACTTCTGTGCTTCAGAGCACACCCACGGAAAGAAATGCATTTCTCCTCTGCACAACAGACAACGGGGATCACCCTACTGGCAGTAGGATAGCCGGTCCTAAGTCACTACGACTTCTCCTCGAAAAACATGTTGGGACCCCACTACGGCTTCAAATGCCCCCTGCAATTTGAGCAATAGGGAAGGAATTCGTATTCGGCTTGGAGTTTTTCTCCTAAACTTCAACGGTGTGAGTGTTCAGCGTCAGACTCCTAACTCTTGTGCCTTCATTTTTATCAATTGGCTCGAGGTCAGTTGCTCGAAAAAGTACCTCGAACAGAGTGCCTACCAAATGCTTCTGTTGTCTGCATAGTATGCGCTGCGACACTGATCACATGACTATGAACACACAGGTCCAATTCAGCAATTAAATGACAGAGAAACTTTTTTATCGTGTTGTAATGTTACATATGCATCTAAATTTTATCAGTTGAATAAATGTCTGATTCCCTTTAGAATCTTCTTATTAAAATAGGTCTGGGTACATTATATATATATATACATACACACACACACTTTTATTCTTTCTTTTTTTTTCTTTGAGATGTTTGTTTTAATCGTAGCTCACGTGTCAAACAGTTGCTGGCATCACTGATCTATGGACTACAGGGCAGCACTTTCACTTTTTCCTGTTAAGCAGATCTAAAAACTAATTTATTTGGAGCCAGGTCAGTTCACAAGCTGCCCACAAGGTGACTTGTTTCATAAGAAAGTCAGCGCCATTCATTCCAGTTTACAATAAGGCAATTTTACATTATAGACACTAAATTATCATTTTCTCAATGTAGCTTTACATCCATAACTACATCTGTGGTTAAAACCATATTTTTGTTACATTTATTTCATTTTTTATGCTTACAATAGAAACTGGTCTAAAAAGACCATTTTTTTCCATTTTACAAAAGTGTTTGGTGGGACTCTGGTTGTTAGCCAAATTATTATCCATTACTTTTGAAGGTACTCAAAGATCTGATGATGTCATCCAATTATGTTTTTTTTGTGTACATTATTGTTTCATTTTGTTTTGTACAGTTTACATCCTGGTATTCAGAAAAATGGGCACCATTTTTTAAATTCAAATACAAGATTTAATGACAATTTCTTTACTTGATGGAAAAAGACAGTGAAGTTTGTCTAACTATATGAAGTTTAGAAATATTCCTTTTAAAGCTTTCCTAAATAACTTTTCTTTGGTGTTTATGTTGCCCTTCTATATAAAAGAGATTCATTTGGAAGACAGAAGTTGGATTATGCCAATGTAAAGAACTAATTTTCAGTCAAAAATAGAGCATTTGTTTTCTGTTTGAGGCATCAGTCTTTGTAATTCAGATGTCACTCATCTCTCAAATAAATTTCTGCTTTTGTCTTTCTGGATGCACACTATCATTTAGGAACACGCCGCACAGAAATAAGTGCACTTGCAGAGTTGTAGTTTTTGCCAGACGGCTGAGACTTGCACTCGATTAATGTATCTGTTCGAACGATGAGTTCTTTTGACAAACTTCCACGACTCTGAATACACAGCACTGACAAAGTAAACATGTCTGAATTCCACTGATTAGGAGGAGCTGCTTTTATTCCTTTGCTAGCTCAAACTCTCACTGACTGACTGCAAGACGGAAAATTTGGCACGTTTTGAAGTGACAGGATGAAAGACTGGATAATGTCTGCCAAAGAAAATACAGTTACGTGTTATTAGATTCCTTTGTCTCCCATTGCATGATGTAATGTGACAGGAAATCGTGTACTTGGCATGGAACAATAATTCAGTTTGTAATACAGCCGAGGTGTCTGTCTAAAGAAGTTCTTATGGATTAAAGAGGAGTTTCTGTCCACGATGGTGTGCTGGGCCTCCAAGATTGCTTTATTTATTTTTCTTTTTATTTATTTGTATTGTTTTTTTACAACTTCTACTTGCATGGTCTATTCAGTTCATTTCTTTGTCGGAGATTATACAAATAAAAGAATGGGATGTAGTTTTGACAGATTACTGTGTATCAGCTGTGACAGATCCTTAAAGCTTTCTTGGTGGGTGTTTCTTGAATGAAGTGATATAATAATAATAATAATAAACTTTTTTTGTGTAGCACCTTCGGTCATGATTAACGGAGCAGAATAGACCCAGACGCTGGAACCCGGAAGGAGACACAGGAGAGTTCTGAAGTTGTTAAAGAAGGATTTAATGTTCGGATCCTGAATCAGAGGTGAGGATGACGAGCTGCAGACCCACGACGAGTAGTGAGGATCTCCGTCGGCTCGTGGCGTCACTGGTGGCTTCATCCGTGGCTCGGGGTGAACGGCGGATTTGGCAGAGGCTCGTGGTGGACTGGAGGATCGGCAGAGGCTCGTGGGTTGACCGGTGATGATGACAAAGCTGGGCTCCGGATTAACTGCAGACTCAGGCAACCACTCGTGGCAATGGGTTCCTGGAGACAGGTGAGAGCATGATATTAGGTGCAGGCTTGAGACAAAGGCAAAGAGCATGACAACCATGTTATGCACCATCAGGGGCAACGGACTGGCGAGGAATGATGATCCCGGAGCTCCTTAAGAAGGCAGGCAGGTGATGAGGTAAGTGGTCGCAGCTGTGTCGCATCAGGAGCCAAGCAGAGAGGGGAGGGGGAGGAGTCTGACAGAGGCACCATGACACCTTCTGAGATAAAAATCACAAAGTGCTTCACAGTAAAACACGGTAAAAAAACAGAATATAAAGAGATTTAAGAAAAAGCTATTTTTAAAAAAATCAGTTTTTAGCTGCTTTTTAAAAGAAAACACTGAGTCTGCAAATTTGAGGCTGAGAGGAAGGGAGTTCCAGAGGGATGGAGCCACTGCTGCAAAGGCTCTGTCACCTTCAGTCTTTAACCGGGTTCTCTTTACAACCAGCAGACCCTGGTCATATGACCTCAGGGTCCTGCTGGGGTTGTACGGCTGCAAAGGGTCTTTTATGTAGAATGGTGCTTGGTTATCAAGAGCTGTGTATGTGTATATCTTAATTTAGCAGGGAAGAACTGTTGCTTACTTTCAATAGATAAAAAAAATGGTAACACAATAATTTTTTCGCATACGCAATAGTAACTCAATATAAATATCGTTAACCTTAACATCTCAGATGTTGCCAGTGACACCTTAATAACATGCTCTTTGACATACCATAGATCTTTGACTGTTGATGCGATCGACGAGAATTGGCTGATTTACATTGTTTGAGTCAGGACTTTGCTACTGTAAAGTGTGGCATATCAGCGCAAAGCTGCTTTTTCCCACTTCAGAATCCGCTGGAATTACGTTAAGTGTGTCAACGACTGAAAAGTTGAAGTATTTGAAAGAATCCTGAAGTGTCAACACTGGAGCTAAAGTTCTGGTGTTAAAGGGTTAAAGTACCTTCCCACTGTGTGTGGACCTCGAGGGGTATTATGCCTGATTTACACTGGTCAATCTGCTCTGCGCCTCTGTTGTGTTGTGTAAAAAAAAAAAGTTTGTTGTTCACCTTTTGGCATATCCCTTCAGGGATCACCAGAGTGAATCCGCTTTCTTTAATTCTGGCTCACACAGGTGGTTTGGCAGAGACATTTTACACCGATTCCCTTTCTAACACAACCCTATATTTTATCCAGGCTGGGGACGACCAGCAGAGTGAGACTTTACCCTCTTTGTGATACAAATCAATGGAAAGTTCATCAGTCAATCCGAATGTTGACATCCCCTCCGTCATGTCTGCATCAGACGCCGTCCCTCAGCAAGGCAAACTTTACGCAGGGGTTCCATTTCCAGTCCATTAAAGTGCCTGGTAAACAGGTTAAGGATGTTGATGGGAAGAAAAATCTTTTTTATTTAAATTTCTTCTGTCATAACCACTCCTCCGGAAGCCAGCAGGGAGTGGGGACATATCTGAGATGCAACGGAAGCTATGTAAAATGGTCGTGAGACAGATGCCCCACGCAACACAACAGAGATGTACCTCCAGGGTTAATCGGGCATCATAGGTCAGTGAAAGTATTTAGGACTTAGCCGTAAAGTGGTAAAACCATAAAAAGTCAGCTGTTGACTTAGAAATAAAGCAAACATTTTATTCCTTGTGCTATCTTAGATGACCCCACCCTTCCATTGACGTGTTATTCCTACCATGACAAAGGTGGATAAAGGTGGAAAGA
>JAUDJI010000967.1:0-11960 GCA_037389245.1 Oryzias sinensis | reverse complement strand
ATACCAGAACAAAGATTGTCTATAATGACAGACATCGCACTCTAACACCCCCACTCGATGATGTCATTCAAATCAAGAACATTACATCCCAAACATGTATGAACAGAACCTTTCCATTTTGGCTTTTGTGGCAGACTTTGTGAACACGTCTGCCACCATACTTTCTGTTGGACAGTAAACCACTTCAACTTTTCCCTCTAATACAGTTGACCTTATAAAGTGGTATTTAATGTCCACATGCTTACTTCTCTGGCGGTTAACAGGATTCTTAGCCAGACGAATAGTCCCTTGATTGTCCTCAAAATTTTTAGTTGTAGTGTCCTGAAAGCTATAGTCCATATCTTTCAATAGTTGTTTGAGGTAAAGAGCTTCCTGGATTGTGCCTGCTAAGGCCATGTATTCTGCCTCACACGTCGACAGTGCTACTGTCTGCTGTTTCTTGGTTTTCCATGAAATGACAGCACCATCTTCATTTAAACTGAAACAGTAACCTGTGGTGCTTTTCCTGTCATCTGGGTCGTTAGCCCAGTCTGCATCAGAGTAACCAGTCAGTCCCAGTTTGTTGACACTTCTTTTATAACACAACTCAATGCCTTTGGTCCCTTTCAAATACCTGTAGACATGTTTCACCGCTGTCATGTGTTTTTCTCTAGGATCTGAGAGATACTGTGATAATTTACTCACAATCCAACTGATGTCTGGTCTGGTGCAGCTCATGATGTAAATGAGGCTGCCCAACATTTCCCTGTATTTTCTCTGATTTGTTGGATCTCCTTCTGGAGTGAGATCACATTTTGCTTCACTGGGGGTAGATCTGGCTTTGCAGTCATGCATCCCGAATCTTTCCAGAATTTTCTCATTGTATCTGGATTGATTCATTTTAACCATATCTGCAGTTTGGGTAAAATCAATGCCAATAAAATGAGAGAGTTGTCCCAAATCTTTCATTTTGAACTTATTTTTCAGTTTTTCCTTGACTTCTTCCATACCCTTCTTATTGCTCGCAGCAACAATGATGTCATCCACCCATACCAACAATATTACTCTTTCTTTGTCAGACTGTTTGGTGTAAATACAGTTATCGGTTTGACTCTGTACAAATTCATTTTCAGTCAAAAATTCATGGAGCATCAAGATCCAGTTCCTCCCAGATTGTTTTAGGCCATAAATTGATTTGTTTAACTTACATACCAGTTCCTCCCCTTTTTCAGACTTTACGTGAAAACCTTGTGGTTGCTCCATGTACAGTTCAAAGTCGATGGGTGCATGTAGGTATGCGGCCTTAACGTCTAACTGATGCAGTTTAAGGTCATATTGTGTTGCTAGTTGCATTAGCATGCGCAGTGATGTCAGACTAGCAGTTGGAGAAAATGTTTCGGAGTAGTCTAGTCCTTCGACTTGTGTGTACCCCTTTGCTACGTATCTAGCCTTGTATGTTTCATTCCCTTTTTCATCCTCTTTTATAGCATAGACCCACCTTCCCCCCACTGTCTGTCTACCCTCTGGTAGTGGTACAAGAGTGAAGGTGTCATTTTCCTTGAATGAAACCATCTCATCCATCATAGCTTTTATCCACCTGTGTGCCTTCTCTGATGTTACAGCCTGCTCATAGCTCTGTGGTAACCCAACAGTCATCCTGTAACAGTAGTCAACACTTAGTTCACTGTTCTGTACTGCACACTCATAGTTTTCCAAATATTTGGGTTTCTTTCTCACTCTGTCTGATGTACGTGTAGTTTGGGCGTCAGTGTCTGTCTCTTGGTTGTCAGTCCTTATCTGTTCTGTTTCTGATTGAATGTCTTTGGTTGGTCCTCGTACGTGCTCTACAAAGTAGTCTCCCATTTGTTCTGTATCAGTCTGCGTCTGACTCTCGGTCTTTTCTTTTGTGATGAAGTGTATCAGTCTGTGTTTCTGCACACTCTTGGTTTCTGGAAAAAACACCATGTTTGCAGGAGAACGTCGATCAAAACCAACAAAAATCCCCTTTTTGCCTCTAGAGTCTAACTTTTTCTTGTTTTGTTCGTACACAATACACTCTGAGCCGAATTTTCTCATTCTGGATAGATCTGGTCTTTTACCAGTGAATAGAAAATATGGTGTCTCCCCTGTTCTTTTACAGTAACATCGGTTCCTTATCACTGTCGCCATCCTGGCTGCATAAGGCCATAACTCTTTGGGTAAGCCTGATTCAATGAGCATACACCTCACCATTTCAAACACTGTTCTCCAGTTCCTCTCTGCTGTCCCATTTTGATGGGGGGAGTATGGAGCTGACCTTTCATGTTTTATCGTGTTGTCTCTCAGCAGTGTCTGATACTCTTCTGAAGTAAACTCAGTCCCATTGTCTGATCTGAGACGTTTTACTTTACCATAGGGTGCAATGTCGGCTAAAAACTGTTTTGTAGCTTCAACCGCTTTGTTTTTGTTTCTTAGGAAGTACACATAAATAGCACCTGAAAAGTCATCAGTGAAAGTGATCGCATACTTGTACCCCTCAAATGACTCTGGTGCAATAGGGCCTCCCAGGTCTGTGTGCACAAGTTCTAATGGAGCTTTAGCTCTGGCATCACCTTCTCGGTTTCTGGTTTGATTAAATTTGCCCTGTAGACAAATCTCACATTCACCTGGTTTCTTAGCTTTCTCTCTGATTTTCATGCCATCCACAACAGACTCAAGTTTAAGCACATCACCATAATTACAGTGACCCAATACTTCATGCCAGGTTTTTAGATCAAAACAGGTGTTACATTCATCATTATTGTCATCATCTGGTTTCTCTACAGTCTCCAGGTAATACAGTCTGCCTTTTACCTTCATGTTGCATGTTGTTCCATCAGGAAGAATCATCTTGCTGTTGCTCTTCTCAAAATGGAATTTAGCTCCCTTAGAAGCTGCAGCCTCCACAGACAAGATGTTCTGTGGGTATTCAGGAGTCAGCAGAGCACATGAAAGAGTGACGTTCACCACCTTTCCTTTGTCGTTGACCAACTCGATCTGGGCATCGCCTTTCTTCAGGACACTCCCAGTTCTCCTCGTGCCATCTGCTAACTCCATCACGTGATTCTTTGGATGAAAAGTTTTGTCAAACCTTATGAAGGCCTTTTCATCTGTCACAATATGCGCAGAAGCACCGCTGTCCACCAGAAGACCTTTCCGTGGTGTAGACTGAGATGCATATCCATCCACCTTCAGAATGAATGAATTCTACTCCTCCTCCGCTTGTCTTGCATCTTCCCTCACAGGTGTGCTGTCCCCTGGAGCCTCCAAGATGGCCGCCACCTTGTTCCTGCCCATGCAGACTTGTTCTCCTTGGTGTACTTGCCATGGATCTTCTTGTCTTTGTTTCTGCAGTCTCGTGCTCTGTGTCCCACTTTCTCACAAATAAAGCATTCTCCGTTGAAATAGCTCTCTTCCTTGACTTTATGCTTTGGTTTGGAGACTTTGTATTTTGTTGTCATGACTTCATCACTTCGGGTTTTATTCCGGTATTTTAGCGTGCATTCAAAACTTCTCAGCCGAGTTTTAAATTCTGTGAAAGTCAATGTCTCTTTTGTTTGGGTCACATGCACTGAAAATGGGTTGTAATCATCCGTCAGGCCTTTTAAAACCATCGCCACCAAAAGTGCATCACTGAGCGTCTCCTTTGCTCTGTTCAATGCCGCCACTATTTTCTCAACACGTGTTAAATAGTCCGCCAAATCTTCACCGTCGGCCATTAGCACGTTTGTTAGCTCTGTGTATAAGCTAACGATTCTCGGTTTTTCCTCCGACTCAAAATGGCGCCTCAATATCTCCAAACTTTTCCTTCCGTCATCAGGAGCTTCATAGAGGATCAGCATTAGCGTTTTATCGTCCAAGCAGCCACACAGTTCTGCATAAGCAAGTTCATTCCTCCTACCGATCTCCTCAGCCTCAGTATCCACTGGGTCCCTTCCCAGAATGGTTTCTTTGAGTCCGATCGTTTTTAGGTACGCCAGGAATCTTGCTTCCCAGATATGATATCTGGCTTCATCACCGTCGAATCGCGGCGGCGGTCCCCGTCCATACATGTGTGTGTTCGTACCCTGCCTGGGCCCATAACCTGTTGGCTCTCGCGCAGCCGTTGTCTCTCTCGCCGCCCGGGAACTCCCTCCCGACGCTGCGGCCGTCAAAGACATCCTTCTTTTCCACACACCGAGTTTGCTACTTAGCTTTCACAAATGGACACAGGAAACAATTTCTGTTCACTGAAGTGCGGTACCCACTCACTTCATCTTTCTCCTTCACTCGCAGATGAGGGATCCCGCCTTCCTCTTTATTTTCAACTGCACGTAAAAGCAACGTTTACATGTGCTGACGTAATTACGTATACCAGAACAAAGATTGTCTATAATGACAGACATCGCACTCTAACATTACTACTCTTTAGTTAACAAAGTCACTGTATACCATTAACAACTGTGGAACATTAACAGTTTTACCTGTTTGAACCAGTTTGAAACCTTTTCTCGAGCGCGCGCGCGCGCACACACACACACACACACACACAGTTCAGTTTACTCACGGTACCGGCACCTCAAAAGCAAAAGAAAAAAAAACGTTGCAGGCCTGTTGCTTCTCTTGCAAAACATTGAGTGCGTTGAAATACTCCAGTTGGATCCAAGGACAACAGAAAACACGACTATTTCGCCTCAATGTGATCCATCGTGATGCACACTAGCTTAGCAGCCTCCGCTCCCGACTCCAGCGCCGTCCTCTCCGACCCAGAAAACGGCTCGCTCGCTTCCAGCTCACCCGCCTTTCCTCGACTCAGAAGCCAAGATCCTCCTCCCAACTCTCCGTTCAAAATTCTTCGTTTGTGTCCCGGTTTTTGTCCCTTCGAAAACGCAGACTTCTCTCCTGCAGATCTGGAGGGAAAAATCCTTCGCCGTCCACCTTCTTGAACTTTCCCCTTTTCAGCAGTGTTTCTTGTTTTGGGAATTTATACACAGATACACTTTCACTAGATGTATTGCTACATCCAGCTGCCACACAACGACTTGGCATGTTGATGATTAACAGATTTAAACACGAGAGAAACGAAGACTACCTGTTTTGTTTACATGCTGTCCGAAGCGGAACTGCGAAAGTCAATGCCTTTCGTGACGTCACAGGTCATATCGAGGTCACTTCCAGCCTGCGCTCTTAGCGGCAAATTCAAATCTCTGATTCCTTCGAAAGATGTCTATTATTCATAAGCTTCGGATTTTTTTCGACGCTAACTATTGGTATCAATAGAATCAGCGTTTAAAAGGCTTTTTTATTTGACAAAGTTGTTCAAAGCATGGCATCCACACTTTAAATGTGCTAAAACAATCTTGTGTCAGCTTGAACCATTTAACGAATCAAATAAATCCCTTTATGCATTTGACCAATCGAATGGAGGCCTATTATGTTAGATGTTTGTCACCTATGTCGACGAGGGACATTTGGAGTATAATTTTTAAACTGTTGCAATGTAATGGGAATGGTTATTTGGTTATTTTGCTATTTGTTTATATTCTGCAAATTATATCGTTATCGCAATTTTAATCTCTAATATCGCAAGTTTTCCTCATATCGTGCAGCCCTATTTGAGGGTATCGCTATCGATCCTATATTATAAAAATCTTACAGTATTGTTATGACTGTTTTTTGAGATATACTTTATTTTTTAAATGTATACTTGTTCCTAATAGATTGGGACGCTTGTGTTCACAGTCATAGTCAGTAATTGACTTGATAAATGCTAGTTTTGATAGGGAAACATGTTGTTCCTAATAGACCAGTGAGGTGTGGTGAGGTTGATGGCTGGTGAGGCATTGACTCCTCTGGAATGAGATTTAAAATTGCAACAACTGAATATTTCACCATTCATCAAACCGCAGCTAACAGCTTATTAAATACACACAAGAAAATATTGGTCCTACAGAGAATATTTCTTTTATAGACGGATAGAACACTCTTCTTTTGTATAAATTATTCATATGTACTGTAAACAAATTAAAGTATACAGATGTGTTCAGCACACGTTTCATTTTGACCCTCAGTAACTATTTCTGGTATTTTTCAAACTTCAAATTCTGGAGCCTTAATCAGTTTTATCAAATGTTGTCTGTGAAAATGATTATATAAAAAAAAAAGATTTTAGTTAAATTTATTTATACTTAATCACGTTATTTTTAAAAAACAAAAATTGAAAAACGTTTTTCCTTACTTTATGAGTCCGTGCGCTGCTCCTTCTCCACAAAAAGCTCTATGATCTGTTGGAAAAGTTTTCTTTATTTTCCTTTAGTTTAATGATAAAGACGTCCTCTGTCTGTTTTGCTTCTATGGCACCAGTGTAGCTACAGAGCAGCTGTCAGCTCACATCTGCCCCCTGCTGGTGAGGCTCGCACACCTAAAGCGTTTTCTAGGGCCTACAGCTGTTTTCAGTGCACGTTTCTGTTAACATTGAGTCCTGCTGTCAGAGATGAGGCAGAGCGCTTCAGAGCCTCACCCAGAGTTTCCGCTCCGTCTGTGATCGTGCAACACTCAAATTTGGTGATTTTAACCTCAGAAACTGTGGAAAACGTGTTGAGTTGACTGAAAATGTATATTTAACACAGATCAGTGGAAAATAATATTTACTTAATTTACCTTTTTCTATTTTATCATGATTATGACAGGTGAGGCTGTAATAGACGTCACTGTAACGTCACTGTAATAAATCCCTAATGGGGAGCTTACGGTTTACAGTTATGTTCAATGATCAAAAAATGGTCTGAATGCTTTCAGAAATATTTTTATGTAAGTTTTTAAGTGATACTTGATCCTGTGCTGTGTGATAAAAAGGTTAAGTACAACGTGAATGTCCAGTAAAAGAAAAGTAGTGCATTTCAAACTTTGAGTTGCTATAGACAACTAACACCCCCCCCCACCCTCCCACCCACTGAACCTCGTGTACCGTGTTGTTTGTGTGAAAATGTGCATTTGTATTTAAATAGTGTAGTTTTTTCTTGTATCTGCACATTGTATCACAGTGTTGAGATACGACTTTTTTTTGTCACCAATGCCCAATGCCCCCCCATTCATCTACACCCACCCTAAGCAAGGTGCGCGGTGTGCATCACTGCTGCGCCTCAGTCAACTCTGAACTGTATGTGTGTATTTGTTGTATGTCTGATCTTGTTCGGGTTGTACTGGAACACATTTCGTATGTCAGTGTAAAAGCTGTACATGTGACAATAAAAGAATTCTGATTCTAATTAAGTCCAGACGCCATGACTCAACTTCAAGACAAAGAAACAATGAAAAACTTAGGAAAGTGAACTCAAATAAATATTTTTGACCAAGAAAGCTGCTGACTTTATAACATTTATTTCAAATCACTTTTTTGCATCCAGCCTCTTTTTCTTCGCTGATGATGTGTATTATTTCACACGAACATACTCTTTTCAATATTTTAAATAATTTCTTCTCAAATAACAGCAAAGCAAATAACTCACAATGACTGAACTCTAACTATGGGTATTATATGAATGAATAGGAATTCTGAGCTTTCACATGTAAGAAAAAAAGCAATTAAACAGTCATTCAGACATGAAAAAAGTGACATAATAACAAATTTTATATCATTCTAAAAAGTCATGAGAAAATGAGCAGTGCTGTCTGAGTTAGATGGGGTTGTGTCGGCATACTTTCTTCAGTCATCTCTTTTCTGTATTGAGTTGTGGTTGTAAAATTTTCATTCGTTTTACATCAGGAAACATAATTACTGGAATAATGTTGTGCTTTTTAACAGCAAGGAAGGAAGTTTTTACTGTATAGGAAGTTATGTGAAAATTGTTTGAACATGTGAGGAAAAATAACAGCTGAAAACATGTTTTGCACAGATATATTATATTTTTCTGTCTTCAAATATATATTTTTAGTCTTCGTAACAGCACTTGACCAATTTTTAAAGAGGTTAAACATGACATTTTATTTCTAAGAAAAGAAAACAAGGCCCCAAAACATTCCTCTTTGTGTTGTGTTCATTTCTGAGGGATTTAAAACCCCAGGAACAACCAGAACAGGAGCTTTCTGGGTTTTTTTTATGACTTTTTTGCTGAAAGAAAGTTGCGATGGATAAATAAACTGTTTTGACATGTGTAATAGGACTAAAGGATGCAAGTCCATGGGAGCCCAATGATGAAGGAGAAGTGACATATGCTAAGAAATATGCTGTTTTTTTTCTGAGCTGATTCCCTATTTTGAACTGTAAAAACCTCTCATTAATTATAAAGAATGCATCCAATGATGGCAGAAGAACAACGAGAATTCCAGAGAATTATTATGCTTGCAAGGGAAGCCCCAAAACATCAGCTTGTACACCATACAAGCTGATACGTGATTGGGGCAGAAATCGGTGCACCGAAACACACCAGGTAGTGGGTAAGACCGTGGGCAATGGTCTTCTTGTTGCAATAGTTTAAAAAAGACTTCTGAATGTTTAAAGCAATTCCAATACATGTAGCACACAGTAAAATCGATATAATTCTTGCCAAGTTAAAAAAAAAAGATTTATATATTTTTTGAAGCCCCACTCCGATCCTCTTTTCATCTATTTTAAAAGTGTATCCAGAGGTCTTTTAACCCCTTTGCTATCTTAGATGACCCCCACCCTTCCATTGACGTGTTCTCCCTACCATGACAAAGGTGGATAAAAGTGGAAAGATTTCATGTAATCATGGACACCAGTGAAGATGACAAATCATTGAAGAAAAAAGGTTCAGTTCACTGTCTAGTGGGTCTAGATGACCCAACTCCCAACGTTAACATGCCTAGGATAGCACAAGGGTTACTTATGTTTATACTATTTTTAGGCTAAATTAAAAATCCATCCATCCATCCATCTTCCTCCGCTTATCCCGGACCGGGTCGCGGGGGCAGCAGACTGAGCAGAGATGCCCAGACTTCCCTCACCCCAGCCACTTCCTCCAGCTCCTCTGGGGGGACCCCGAGACGTTCCCAAGCCAGCCGAGAGACGTAGTCTCTCCAGCGTGTCCTGGGTCTTCCCCGGGGCCTCCGCCCAGTGGGACATGCCCGGAACACCTCTCCAGGGAGGCGTCCAGGAGGCATCCGAACTAGATGCCCGAGCCACTTCAAATGTCTCCTTTCGATGTGGAGGAGAAGCGGTTCTACTTCTAGCTCTCCGCGGGTGACCGAGCTTCTCACCCTATCTCTAAGGGAGCGCCCAGCCACCCTGCGGAGGAAGCTCATTTCAGCCGCTTGTATTCGGGACCTCGTTCTTTCGGTCATGACCCATAGCTCATGACCATAGGTGAGTACTGGAACGTAGATCGACCGGTAAATTGAGAGCTTTGGTTTTCGGCTCAGCTCCCTCTTCACCACGACGGACCGATAGAGCGACCGCATAACTACAGACCCTGCTCCGATCCGCCTGTCAATCTCACGCTCCGATCTTCCCTCACTCGTGAACAAGACCCCAAGGTATTTAAACTCCTCCACCTGGGGCAAGGACACTCCACCGACCGAGAGATGGCAAACTACCTTTCTCCGGTCAAGGACCATGGCCTCAGATTTAGCGGTGCTGACCCTCATCCCAGCCGCTTCACACTCGGCCGCAAACCGCCCCAATGCACGCTGGAGGTCCCGGTTCGATGAAGCCAACAGGACAACATCATCTGCAAAAAGCAGAGAGGAAATCCTGTGGTCCCCAAACCAGATCCCTTCCAGCCCCTGGCTGCGCCTAGAAATTCTGTCCATAAAAACTATGAACAGAACCGGTGATAGAGGGCAGCCCTGCCGGAGTCCAACGTGGACCGGGAACAGGTCTGACTTACTGCCGGCTATGCGGACCAAGCTCCTACTCTGGTCATACAGAGACCGGAGAGCCCTCAGTAAGGTTCCCCGGACCCCATACTCCCAGAGCACCCCCCACAGGATGCCACGGGGGACGCGGTCGAACGCCTTCTCCAAATCCACAAAACACATATGGACTGGATGAGCGAACTCCCACAAACCCTCCAGCACCCTAGATAGGGTGTAGAGCTGGTCCACTGTTCCACGACCAGGACGGAAACCGCACTGTTGTTCCTGAATCCGAGGTTCGACTATCGGACGGACTCTCCTCTCCAGTACCCTGGCATAGACTTTCCCAGGGAGGCTGAGGAGTGTAATTCCCCTATGGTTGGAACACACCCTCCGGTCCCCCTTCTTAAAGAGGGGAACCACCACCCCTGTCTGCCAGTCCAGTGGTACGGTTCCCGACCGCCACGCGACGCTGCAGAGACGTGTCAGCCAAGACACTCCCACAGCATCCAGAGACTTGAGGTGCTCAGGGCGGACTTCATCCACCCCCGGGGCCTTGCCACCGAGGAGCTCGTTGACTACCTCAGTGACTTCAGCCCGGGTAATGGACAGCCCCACCCCAAAATCCTCACTCTCCACTTCTTCAAAAGAAGGCGTGTCAGTGGGATTGAGGAGATCCTCGAAGTACTCCTTCCACCGCCCGACAATGTCCCCAGTCGAAGTCAACAGCTCCCCACCTGCACTGAAAACGGTGCCTGTGGAGAACTGCTTTCCCCTCCTGAGTCGTCGGATGGTTTGCCAGAATTTCTTCGAGGCCAACCGATAGTCCTTCTCCATGGCCTCACCGAACTCCTCCCAGGACCGAGTTTTCGCCTCCGCAACAGTCCGGGCCGCAGCTCGCTTAGATTGCCGGTACCTGTCAGCTGCCTCTGGAGTCCCGCAGGCCAGCCAGGCCTGGTAGGACTCCTTCTTCAGCTTGACGGCATCCCTTACTTCCAGTGTCCACCACCGGGTTCTGGGGTTACCGCCGCGACAGGCACCAGAGACCTTGCGACCACAGCTCCGAGCAGCAGCAGAGACAATGGAGGTGGAAAACATGGTCCACTCGGACTCAATGTCCCCATCCTCCCCCGGTACCTGTTTGAAGTTCTCCCGGATGTGGAAGTTAAAGACTTCCCTGACGGAGGGCTCAGCCAGACGTTCCCAGCAGACCCTCACAGTACGTTTGGGTCTTCCAAGTCTTTTTCGGCCTCCTTCCCCGCCAGCGAATCCAACTCACCACCAGGTAGTGATCGGTGGACAGCTCCGCCCCTCTCTTCACCCGAGTGTCCAAGACACAGGGCCGAAGGTCACCTGAAACAACTACAAAGTCGATCATTGACCTCCTGCCTAGGGCGTCCTGATGCCAGGTGTACTGATGGACACCCTTGTGCTCGAACATGGTGTTCGTTATGGACAAACTATGACGAGCACAGAAGTCCAATAACAAAACTCCACTCGGGTTCAGATCAGGGGGGGCGTTCCTACCAATCACACCCCTCCAGGTGCCACTGTCATTGCCCACGTGGGCATTGAAGTCCCCCAGGAAGACAATGGAGTCCCCCGTTGGGGCACTTTCCAGTACCCCTTCGAGAGACACCAAGAAGGCCTGGTACTCCGAACTGCTGTTCGGCCCGTAAGCCGAAAGCACAGTTAGAGACCTGTCCCCCACCCGGAGGCGGAGGGACATGACCCTCTCGTCCACCGGGGTGAACTCCAACACTTGGCGGCTGAGCTGGGGGCTCACGAGTAAGCCTACGCCAGCCCGCCGCCTCTCACCTTGGGCAACTCCAGAGTGGTAGAGAGTCCAACCCCTCTCTAAGGACTGAGTTTCAGAGCCCAGGCTATGTGTGGAGGTGAGCCCGACTATATCTAGACGGTATCTCTCAACCTCTCGCACCAGCTCAGGCTCCTTCCCTCCCAGAGAGGTGACATTCCATGTCCCAAAAGCCAGGTTCCATGATCGGGGTTTGGGCCGCCGAGGCACCCGCCCTTGACTGCCACCCAAACCACATTGCACCGGCCCCTTTTGAGGTCTCCTACGGGTGGTGGGCCCATGGGAGAGTGGTCCCACGTCGCTCCTTCGGGCTGTGCCCGACCGGGGCCCGTGGGAAGAGCCCCGGCCACCA
>JAUDJI010000966.1:0-11962 GCA_037389245.1 Oryzias sinensis | reverse complement strand
AATACTCAGTTTCTGAGGAACATTTGAGGAAAACAAACTAAAACATGATTTGGAAATATTCACAGCTGAAGTTTTGGTACAAATGTAACAGACTTTTACTTTGAAATTAACAGAAGAATAAAGAGTCCCAAGTACAAAATAACTTTATGTCAAATATTCCACATTTTCATCATTTTCTGTCCGTCTAAATCAGGGGTCGGCAACCCAAAATGTTGAAAGAGCCAAATTGGACGAAAAAAACAAAAAATAAATATGTCTGGAGCCGCAAAATATTAAAAGCCCTATTTAAGCCTTATAATGAAGGCAACACATGCAATATGTATCTATATTAGCTATATTAGCCTACTATCAAAATGACTAAGTGGCTAAAAGTACATATGAGCATTAATGACTAAATGTTTATTTGCCCTGCAGTGCATTCTGGGACAACAACGCATCACGACACTGCTCTGTCGTGTATGACGGAGTATTAGGGCCACCAAAAAAAAAAGTTACATCACGACTTTTTATCTCGTAAATTTACAAGATTTTAAGTCATAAATGTATGATTAATGTGGAAGTGAGCATGCAGAGCAGCAGGTGAACGCCGTGCAGCAGCAGAGCAGACCGAATAAACTTTGTTAAGCAGGCGAGATGAATGTTTATTGATAACGTTCCAAATGTCTGGAAGCTATTGATGGGTGGTGCGGGATCTCTGCAGCCTGATGAAGCCATCGTCAGTATTCCTGCAGCTGTCCACGTCAATCCTTACTTCCTCCACCAAATACGAATCTCTACATTTGTGTGACGCTTCCGTCCGAGGAGGAGCACTTATTTGTCATTTCCAATGTTCTAATGCTAATATAAAAGACTATTTTCATTCCTCTTTATTGTTTTATGCTGAAACGGGACGTTTCATCTGCAGGAGGGGGCATATGGAACACTGTTTACTTCCGCATTGGTGTTGGGATGACACGTCCATGACGTAATGAGATGAATGAACCTCAGGGTGTGAATTAAAAGGAGAATAAAGGCTGTAGCGGCCCTTTGCATCCAAACGTGTCTCTGAGCTCCTTATTTTACGCATTAAACTCCGCTTTACTGACACTGAACCCCGGAAAGACGGTTCCACTGACAATAATCTGATTTTGAGTCATCTAAAGGTTCAGAATCTGTTTTTTAAACCTGTAATCCGGAAATAAAGCTTCACAAAAGGCTCCATGTATTTAATCTTCAAGCTAGGCTCCGATAAACGAACAACTTCGGAGTCTTCTCCTTAATCTACGACTTTTTTTCTGGTAAATCTATGAGATTTTAAATCGTAGAATTATGAGATAAAAACTCTTAAACTTACAAATTTTTATCTCCTAAACTTACGAGATAAAAGGTCGTAATTTAACTTTTTTTTTTTTTTTTTGGTGGCCCTAATATTTCGTTGTAGTTGTACGGGTGAAATATAATACAATATTATACAGATCAGGCTGCAGCTGTACAAGGAGCAGCAACATAGATAAGTTGATCATGACCTAGTTGTTGCTATGCTATGGTCAAGCCCAACTGGAACTAAGCAGAGAGGAAGGCCGAATGTCATTCAATATCCTACACTGACAGCCAAAGCATGGAACTCACTACAGTGCACAACTCTTTTTGACTTAGGGTTTCACCCTAAACTCCCCACTTCCCATGAGCCTTAGGGGCTGAAGGCGGAGCTAACCCCCGGGTCGCTACACTATCAATGAATTATGTTTCATTGCTTTGATAAAATTAAAGAAATGTAATAAAGAAATCAGATTTTTGATGTCATTTTTATTTTCAAACATAAAATAATAAAATAGAACATGCGTGCTCCATGATAGTCAGCTGCGCTCCAATGACAGAACAGCTTCAAGCATTTGCGGCGTTTGCAGACTTTCATTCATCTGTTCAGGTGTCTCCTCACAGTCACATCCACCAAAAAGTGCAGCTTTTCCAGCCACTCAGCATCTTCCAGTTGTGGGTAGTTCAGGTCTTTGCTTTTCAGGAATGTTTTCACGTGTTCTAAACAGATGACAAAGTGACGCTAAACGTCACTCTTGGACAGCCATCAGACTGTGTTGTAGCAGGAGATCAGAATATTCACTTTAACTTCATCAAGCGATGCACAGAACTGACGGTGGTTCATTTACATCAACCACCTGTTTAGCGGTCCGCTGAGACTTAACAGATAATAACCCTGCTTGTAGAAACAAAAAGTCATGGCTGTCAATTGTAAACACAGATTTCATACACAAAAGATTTATTTCTGCAGTTATCAGCTGGTTGTCTAAATGGTTCTCTTTCAGTATTAGTAACACACCCTTTCTGACTTGACTCGGAAATTTTCTCACATCAATTAAGGGCTAACCTGTTCAACCACTGTCTAACGGGCCAAACAGCATGGAGGTGACTTCAGTTCACAACACTCTTACTCAAGGTTTTACCCCCAAACTCCCCACTTCCCATGAGCCTTGGTGGCTGAAAGCGGGGCTAACCCCCGGGTCACTACAATATTGTCATGTGCATTCTAGGTCTGTCAGCAGCAGGGGATTGTGGGACGCAGTCTCCTGATCTGATTAGGGCTCAGCATGAGCGTTTCTGTTTTCCCACGCTTCTTTTCACATGGCAGTCTTGTTGTTCCACCTTAGTTTATTCTTCCTGTTATGTTTGTTTCTTCTTGTTGCTCCATTAGTGTGGAATGTGGAGAGGTTGATGACTGCTGTGCAATGTTCAATGTGTGGTGTGTCTAAAAGACGTGATTTGAGATATTGATAAGAGGAGTATACGTTCAGCTTCCATTAATAACTTCTCCTGTCTAAGACTGGATAAAATCAGCCGACATCAGTGGCATAGACTGATTTCAGGTGCAATCAGTTGATTGATAGGTCAGTTCCTAGACCAGGGGTCGGGAACCTTTTTGGCCAAGAGAGCCATAGACGCCACATGTTTTTAAATGTAAATTGAAAGAGCCATACAATAATGTGGTGTCCCTGTCCCACACGGAGACTTAACCTCTTTTAAGGTTCTTTATTCTGGTTACTGCAGACCGTAACCAACGCTGTTCAGTTAATTCAACAACTCCTCAATCTCTCCCGCTGAGACGAGAGCGCTCCCCCCTACTTTATATTTCCCCCCCTTCCGGTCCAGCCCTCCCATTTCCCTTATTCGGCCCATAGCTGAACCCCATTGGTCCAAACTACCTAACAGCAGGCTGAGCGACAGAACTGAGAGCCAATCAGATCTCTGCTTGATGCGTTCAATGAACTCCAGAACTTTTAACGCGGCCCCACAGCGGACCCAACTCAGTCCACTACAGTATGTTTAAAACTAAAAATAGAAATGAATGTGAGCATTTGATGGAATTTCAACATTTTTAGAGTACAATAAGTCTGTGGATTCTTTTTAATAACATTGTTATGCTGTTGCTAATAAATGAAGAGTATTTCTCGTGGTGGTTTTGCTGATGGTCTAGTCTGGTTGATACGTGGCGAGTTTCTGCTTCATGCAGGCGTTGAGACTTTAAACGTGATCGTAGGTCTGACTGTTCTGTAGATGTGACAAAGACTGATCACATGCAGACGTGGAGCCAAACACACACTCACACACTGCAGTGAGTGACGGGCAGCGGCTTTTAAGTTTTGACAATCCGTGCGCGATTCACCTGCTGCCTGTGCCCCACCGCGCTTTCTTCCACACATCCCGTTCCTGCAACTGCGCGCTCTTTCTGAGAGACGGGAGCGCGCAGTTTTAGGCAGGCAATTCACAGGTTTCTAGCTGGTACAAACTCTGTGAAATAATAGATAGTAGTAAACTGATAATGGTGCAGATTTTTCTCTCCAAGCACCGCGACTACTGCGCGCCTCTGGCATCGCATCGCGCACGAGAAGGACTGGTCTAATGAAAAAAAAAGTATCATTAAGGATTTGTCTGCGAGCCACATGTGACCATCAAAAGAGCCATATATGGCTCGCGAGCCATAGGTTCCCGACCCCTGGTCTAGATAGTCTATCGTCCGTTTCCAGCTGTAAGTGATGGGTTAGGGTTAGGGTTAGGGTTAGGGCGTAACAATTATAATTCTACACGCTCTTACAGTATTGGAAAAATCTTAAGAATATTTGAGTCTTGTTTTTCTTCCTACAGAAACCATATTGAAACAAAATTATATTTCTCTCTCCCATCTTTTTACATTTTCAAACATTTTTGAAAATGCTCCAGGGAGCCACTAGGGCAGCGCTAAAAAGCCGCTGGTTGCCGACCCCCGATCTAAATACATTCAAACAAACTTTCAACAAGTTTCCAGAGAAGAAGCAGAAACAGACCAGAATTCTGCTGCAAACATTGATGAACCAAGAATGAAACAAGCAGACGGAGATGCTGCTGTTAAACCTGCTCTGATCTTTGTTTAATGGGCCATACCTCTGACCAAATATGGTCAAAGACTGAAAGCCAACTGACTGACAACTAAATAAAAACCTCAAAATTAACAGTCATCTTCTAAAACTTAAACCTGTTCTTTTTTTCTTAATAAAAGTTATTGCACTTTATGCTATTTTCCAGAGATTCACATTGAGGTGATACAACAAGAGAACAACTGCAAATATAATATCTACATATCTTAAAAACAAGAATAGAATTAGAAATAAGGGGGGTTATACTTTACAATAAAACATTGAATCTTTCACATATAGTTCTAATCACTTTTTGCTAGAAAACTATTAATGTACAGATTTATTTCAGAAAAGAATAAAATGAAATGTGGTTTTCAACCAGAATTCTAAATTTGTAGATAAGAAATTTGGCCAAAATGAGCTAAAGATTTAAAAGCAAACCAGAGTCCTTTGGTATAATCTTTGATATTAGACCCAACAAGACATCATTCCAGAATGAAACACCAGAATCAGTTTAGTCATGAATGAAATCAACTTATAAAGATGGATGACTGTTTCAGGAGAATCACAGCAACAAAAACCTACATTTCTCTCCTGCAAAGTCTGCATCACTGTGATTGATTAAATGGATGAGCAGATGTCTCTGCTGCACAGGTTTGTTTTTATTTTTACAATATAGTCAGAGCAGATTTGTTGTAGAAATATAACAAACTTTTACTTTTAAATAAAAAAATATATATAAAAGGTTCCACGTACAGAGAAAGTGTGTCAAATCTACCAGATTGTCATCATTTAGTGTCTGAATCCATTGAAACAAACTTTCTCCAAATTCAGACGTTAGTTCATTGAATAGTCTTTAGAAAGAACCGCCACCATAAAAGGTGGAAGTTTCTAAACATCAAACAGAAACTTGAACTAAAGAACAGAACATTCATGAACTTACCTTCAACATGTGAACAGAACCAGATCCAGAACCAGAACCACACACATGCAGAAATCCACTGACTAGAACCAGAAACAGACGAGGCAGATCCTGCCATGACTGAACCGTGAGTGAAACAGGATGACAGAGCTGCTGCTATTTAGACATGTCAGGCGTGGCTTGTAGGATAATCATTCACTCATGAACCACACCTCCCTGCCTCAGTTGAAATCTGAGTAACTGCCTCCGCACATATCTGCCTAAGGATTCCTCTGAGACAGATATCTGCCACAACAAAGAAGGATAACTCTCAGCAGACCAGGAAGCAATTTTCTGATGAAAGACACCTTTTCTGACAGACAGGTGCACCAAAATACAAAGAATAGCAGTTTCACGAAAATAATACAATTTAGGATCCCAAAAAAGATCAAAACATAGGAAATACATTCTTAGTAGTATTAAATACTATTGACATACTGATTTAACTCAGAAAAGAATACAGTGAAACATTTTCGACCAGAGAATTTACATTTATGAATATGAAATTTATCCAAGATGAGCAAGAGATTTCAAAGTAAACAAGAGTTCTTTTGTAAATATTTTTTAAATGACACCCAACAAAACATCTTTCCAGAATAAAACAAAACTAGAATCAATTTGATCATGAATGAAATCACAAATCTTCTGCCAAAATACTTTAACTTTGGGACAATATCAGAAAAGATGGATGACTGTTTCAGGAGAATTACAGCCAAAACTACAGAGTGTATCAATGTTTCATCTAAATCTGTTTAGAATAAACATGTTAGCTTATTACATTTTCTGGATAATCTTAATAGAAACTTCTTTAACCTTATTGGTGATTGAAAATGTATTGGGTTTTTGCCAAACCTCCTTCCATGTAATAACTTCAACAAACATGTTACTATAAGACATGCTGCGAGGAAATGAAACAATGTTAGTTTGAAATATTGTTCTTATGGATTTATTGTTTTTCCTGGGCTAACCGGTCAGACACATTTTCTCCACAGGAGTATTTATGGCAGAGCAGAAAAGGCTCTTCAATGTGTGTTGGAATGTAAACAGCATGAATACACCAGAGGGAACAGCTCCAAACACTCTAGCATATTCTGAAGGGGGAACAGGGAAGTTACATTTAGATAGAAACATAAGTTAAAAGTAAGCCCTGGTTGTTAATATGCCTCATAATATGCCACGATGCTCCCCGCATTGCACCGTTTACAGCAGAGCATGAATACGATGGTCGCTGCTTTCTGTCTTTGTAATAAAACGCCTCATCTGTTAATACAAAAGTATCTTTATGTAAACTCACGGTGTAGTTTTTAATCATCAGTACATAAACAGTAATGTTCAAATAAACATGTAACTAATAAACATGAAGATGAAAAGAAAGAAGTACTTTTTTTTTTGTCTTTTCTGGACTCTACACTCATGTCCTTAAGACGATCACGATCGACGTAATAAGCACCCTTGATTTAATATATACATGCAGAATATATGAAATGAAGTCTAACCGGGTTGAGACTCTGAGTACTTTCTTTTTCATTAAGGGTGGTTCTAACTGTCTCTTTGAGGAAAAGAGATTGCCAACTTTTGACAATGACAAGGAAGTGTTTGCTTTGGCAAGCATGTTGGCACTACTTGCAACTTTGCGATTACAAGTTCAGCCTGTCCAACTACTGTCTAACGGGCCAAACAGCATGGACGTGACTTCAGTTCACAACACTCTTACTCAAGTTTTTTTTTTTAAATAAACTTTATTAACAAATATTGCACATACAAAATACCAAAAACAAAACTCCACACTGTGCAAAATACAATATTCACGTTTACTCTTACTCAAGGTTTTACCCCCAAACTCCCCACTTCCCATGAGCCTTGGGGGCTGAAGGCGGGGCTAACCCCCGGGTCACTACAATATTGTCATGTGCATTCTAGGTCTGTCAGCAGCAGGGGATTGTGGGACGCAGTCTCCTGATCTGATTAGGGCTCAGCATGAGCGTTTCTGTTTGCCCACGCTTCTTTTCACATGGCAGTCTTGTTGTTCCACCTTAGTTTATTCTTCCTGTTATGTTTGTTTCTTCTTGTTGCTCCATTAGTGTGGAATGTGGAGAGGTTGATGACTGCTGTGCAATGTTCGGGGTGTTAATAGTAGGAATGGCAACCTAGGTTGTCAGATAGAAAACTACATCTTCAGGTCCTCTTCCTATCTCCTTCTCTCTGAGACTGTGTGCAGTCATCTTTAGTGCAGTCAGTTGACTGACAGTTCAACATACAGATAGCTTAGCTCCCGTATCCAGCTGTAAGTGAAGTACCTGCTGAGCGTAACAATTATAATTCTACACACTCTTACAGCATTGGAAAACATTAAGAACATTTGTGTCTTGTTTGTCCTTCTACAGAAACCATATTGAAACAAAATTATATTTCTCTCTCCCATCTTTTTACATTTTCAAACATTTTTGAAAATGCTCCAGGGAGCCACTAGGGCAGCGCTAAAAAGCCGCTGGTTGCCGACCCCCGATCTAGCATATTCTGAAGGCGAAACAGGGAAGTTACATTTAGATAGAAATCCCTCATAAGTTAAAAGTAAGCCCTGGTTGTTAATAATTGATGCACAAAGATAATCTTATTTTGAAACCAGTGTTCTATGAAGAGTGACTTGTGTTTATATAATTGTCACTGTTATTCCAGATGGAATATTTGTGAGGTGAAAAGTTGTGTTTGTGTACGAGGGACCATGACAGGAAGGCTTGGAGGTAAAATGCAGATAACTTTAGTGGAACTTAACATTCATCATGATTACACATGAGAAAGAAACCAACACCACCAACTTTAGATTAATTATGAAGAGGTGTAGTGTTCCAAATGGAGCTGGGATTTCTGAAAAGTTGTTTCAACCAAATAAGTTTAAATGTGTTATTGAAGGTATAAAAATCAAGTAAATTAAGGCCACATTTATAATAACATTTTTCTTTAGGTATTGAGTGGCAAATATCCAGACACAGGCCAAACGAATCTTACAGTGTTATGAATGTCAGCATTGTGTAACTGTACATTCCTTTCACTTTGCTAACCTCAAACAGATCCTCGGTGAGTGACAAGTCAGCACAGAAACAGCTTTGCCTAATGTCAACATTAACATTACCAACCTATCACTCTCACTGACAGGACGAAAGTAACAACATGGCTGTGTCCGAATTACCGCCCTAACCCCTAACTACTAAAACCCTATATAGTGCAGCACTATATATAGTTCTATATATAGTTCTCTGAATTTTCAAAGCAATTCGGACACCCGTGCTCACTACTTTTCTCTTTCGGGTGTTGTTCATGCAGCGCTTGACACGAAAACAAAGTGGTGCATTAAATGGCGTATACTTATATACAGTTATATATAAGATTTCAAGGTTTACGGGCTCTTGCAAGGAGGCATTTTTTTCTGTAGTTTTCTCTTCTACTTTACTGAAAATGGCTTTGAATATGAATCTGTCCGTGTTCCTGGAAATAATTAGACAGATATGCAGCATCACAGGGCGGCTAGGAGAAGCAGACGTCTCAGAAGATTTCCTCTGGATGCCCTGGCCAGACATGAACAACTTGTGAGTTAAACTTAAAGTTTTTTTTTTAGTTAAACTTAAACTTTAACTTAAACTTTGTTACTAATTGTGCTCAAGGTTACACAGTCTGCTGGGTAAGAGTTTAACATTATTTTTCAACACTGGATTATGAGTTGAATAGTCTAATTACATGAAACACTTGTGAGTTCAAAGTTTAGTATTTTTTATTCAGAGTCAAACCATATCACTTGTTTTAAACAAAAATACTTTAATTTTTAAATATTTATATAAAAATCCAAAAACCCAGCCAAAAAAAAAACCCACGAGATTTTCCAGCATTCATATATAATTCATAAACCAAAATGTAAGACATCAAAATAGAATGAAACATTCAAAAAATGAGATTTAATTTCCTCAATGAAATAATGAATGTTCTATTTTACAGGGTCTTCCACGTCTCTACTGCTTTACCAACACAAAGGTGTTTGTCCTGGCCCTTTACGCTGACGCTCAGTCTGACACAAAACCAGATGTTCGGTTGACCCGCAGGACCATTGAGCATCTGGTGGAGCAGCTTCGGGTTCCTCACACTCTGGGGGGGCACAGGAGACTGAGGTCCTGGTGTTTCTTTTCTGGCTGGCATGTGGCACATCATACAGTGTGGTAGCCAGAGTCTTTGACATGCCACGGTCCACTGTGAGGGACGTTGTCCACAGGACGGCAGACCGCATCCTCCAGCTGATGAGCAGGGTCACCCAGCATCCAGTGGGAATGAACTGCCATTAGTCACCTCTGGTTTTTTAGCAGCTCGCTTGGTCTTCCACCTTCCAAAAGGTCGTGGGGAGCATCGATGGCTGCCACTGAAGAATAAAGGCCCTAAAAGAAAATGCAGCTTGTTATTTTAACAGGAAGCTTTTTTATTCCATTCAACTGCAGGCTGTATGTGACTCTAAGCCAAATTTAGAGATATTTTTGTTGGGAATCAAGGATCAGTCCATAATTTACAGGTTCTACGTAAAAGATCAATTTATATAAATCAAACAAACCCACCTGAAGGATCCTTTTGGGTGATGGTGGGTATCCCTGCATTGCTCATCCCATCACGCTGCTGACACCCTACAGGGAACCCATGAGGAATGCGGTTCAGGCCCGTTACAACCAGCACCACGCCAAGGCACGCTCTGTGGTGGAGAGAGAGCATTTGGCAAATGAGGAGGAGAGCAATATTTCTGGGGGCACTGGAAGTAAAACCAACCTTTGCAATGAAAATCATTGCCTTCAGTTCAGTTCTGCACAATCTGAGCATCAGCAAAGGGGACTGCTGGGAGCCACAGATGTTGAGCCACAGCAGGAACCAGTAGGATGGGCAAAGTGGCGTCCGTCTGCGAGGACAGATCTCTGCATTCCTTTTAGCTCCAACTGTGACACACATGACTCTAGAAGACCAGGATTATTGTTAAGATGTATAAAAATAAATGTTAACATATAAAACGAAAATAAAAATGAATATGTACATCTGATATTTATATGAAAATCCTTTTAAGATTGTAAATAATTCATTTTTGTTCCTGCATTTATTAAACAAATTGCAAAAACAACGACGACATTACATTTTTGAACAATATTTTAAACTCAGGTAAGCTTAACAGACTGAATGATGACAATGTGGAATATTTGACCCACAGTTTCTTTGAACGTGGAACTTTTTATTTCCTAAATTAAAGGTAAAAGTCCATGAAAATTAATAACCTAACCCTTAATAAAACAAACTTTTGCTTTGAACATGATAGTTTAAAAAATGTGCTGTTGCCTTATCTTGTGGGTGATTGATTGTCATGGGGGGGGGGGGTGTTCTTGTGCTCCCTCCCTCATGTGTGTGAGGGTTTCATTGATGGACACTCTTGTGCTCAAACATGGTGATCGTTATGGACAAACTATGACGAGCTTTTGTCAGAAGATCCATAATCTTCTGTTGTAACAGTAGAATCTGTCCAACACCAGAGGCCTTCAGCTCTGATCCGTCTGCTCAGCTGTTGAACAGAACAAGATAAAGAAAATGATGATCCACTCCAATAAAAACCAGGTTTTTGGTGTTTTTAACATGTTGATCTGCAAAAAAGGATGTCATAGAAAATGACAACAGTTTTTAAAATTTGGACAAGAACAGCATCATCATCATCATCAAAAACACTGGGGACACTTTGAAAATAGATCAGAACATGACCAGAGTGGGACTTTAATGAATGTTTTAGGAGGTTTTCATGAGGCAGACGTCAACAGAATAAATACTACAACTCATGTTTACTTTAGAGAGAATCTAAAAATAGGAGCGGTCCCTTTTCTCTTTGAATTCCTAACATGCTATCAGATGTTTGTCTTGACTAGCAGTGAGGAAATCCCACAGAGCAGTTAGAGTAAAGACCGTGAGGTCATGAGGTCATCACATTTTTAGCATAAGTCAGTCATTTGATTGATCCATTTGCTTTTCTGCTGTCAAATGTTTTCATAAATGACTGAACAGTCGTCAGAAGGAGTTCCCTGCTATGAACGCTGTTGGTAACAGGATCAACTAAAATACCTCAAAGTACTTCTGTTATGGTGTAAACATTCCCATTTAAAGGACTCGTTTAGCCTCACGTTCCACAATTGAAGCTAAAGCTGAGCTCACTGGATTAATTTAACCCTTTCACGTCGTGTGTCAATAATTCATAACGTCTGCTACCATTTAATCCAGGATTCCACTGAATTTAACCTCAGCTGTAACAGAAAAAAACACTGAAGAATATTTTTATACATAACTAGAAATAAATCCAGGCATAAAGGGGTTAAAACTGACCCTCATGAAGAAAACAAAATGTTGACTAAATTGATGTTGAAACTCTTTTCACAGTGAAATACAACGTCTCATTAAATCTGAAATCAATTTACTTTCTCATTTTGTATTTTAATCAAAACATGAACTACTCATGAAACATTTGTGACTTCTTCAGTTCTTGACAGTTTATTACTTTTTTAAACAGACCAGTTCTTCTCTTTGGTCTCCTGAATCCAAAGTCTTCAGCATCTACACCTCGTCC